>CATQFL010000117.1:56200-110420 GCA_956483635.1 Panzeria rudis | reverse complement strand
AAACAACAAATTTGTCAATGTTCCAGTTGCAATGCGAACTGTAAACGACTATGCCAAACTTAACATCGTGCAATTTGAATACAGTTTTAGTTTCAGATGTGTGGATCAAGCAGAAGTTCAGAAATGTTTATTTGGCATAAAATCAAATGCTGAGGGTCTAGATGATATAAATCCTAGATTTTTTAAGGTTCTTGTTCCTAGACTTCTGCCGTTCTTCGCATATTTATTTAATTCTATATTAACAAAGTCAGTTTTTCCCGATGCGTGGAAAAAAGCTAAGATTATTCCAATTCCCAAAAATAACAATGATTTCAGGCCGATTGCCACACTTCCATTCCTGTCTAAAGCTTTAGAAAATATCATGAAAACACAAATTTGTGAATATCTGAGTAAGCATAAATTTTTAACGGATTATCAATCTGGATTTAGGCAGGGAAGGAGCTGTATTACTCTTCTAATCGACGTAGTGGAAGAACTTAGGTCTAAACTAGACAATGACATGGTGTCTTTTCTTGTACTGCTAAATCACAGGAAAGCTTCTGATACTGTTGAACATCCTATCCTACTAGCAAAGCTCCAAAAGTTTTTTAATTTTTCCTCCTCATCTAGCAAACTCATTCTATCACGTCTCCTAAGCCGGAAGCAAACCCTTTTCTTGAATGGTGTGATGCCAAACTCTCTTGAAGTTGACAGAGGGGTTCCACAAGGCTCTATTTTGGGTACTTTGCTGTTTTCATTGTATATAAATGATCTTCCAGGCGTATTAAATCACAATTATACTTAAGTACCAGAATACAGTGTTAGCTCTTGTATTGATTACATAAACAATGATCTCAATAGAATATATCACTGGGCGTACATGAATGGTCTGTGTATAAATCCGTTAAAATCTAAATGCATATTCATAACCAGAAATAATAAAAAAACAATTAATAACAACGCTACATTATTGATCAAAAACAATAAAATCGACTTCGTTCCATCGTCTTCCAATTTAGGAATTACGTTCAACGCTGAACTCTCATGGTCTAACCACATCTGCATTACGGCAATAAAGGTACACGGAATGTTAAGAAACCTATGGGCAATACAAGCTTTTACTCCATTTAATATACGATTGCTATTAGCTAAAACTTATTTAATACCAGTTTTATTATATGGGTGTGAAATATTTGCCAATTGCGACACCTCTGACATGAACAAACTCTTTTTTTCGGTTATATTTATTTATTGTATCTTCAATAAAATTGAACTAACAATAAGTAATCAAATCTTAACTCTAAAATTTTAATTTTTAAGTCCAGCCAGCGCCAGACAAAAATATTTGTTTCAGCGGTTGGTTGTTTACGTCTCTCGTGTTCGGCTGAGAGTAAGAGTGTTCCTCCTTCTCAGCCGAGTGTGGCCTCTAAAGTTAATGATGTTTCGGGCTAGGGGATTTGGGTGCAACTCGAGTCTTTATGTAGCTTGTCACGTGTTTAGAAAACACTGTCTTAACCAGCGGCACATCTAGGTCTTTATGAATTCGCTTGTAATCGTACGGAGTATTTTATTTTGTTGCCTTTGAATTTTTTCTACATTTGATGCCGAGGCAGTGCCCCATAACTGGACCATATTGGTTTTAGAATGGAATTGTATAGAAGAAGTTTACAATCTAGGCTTAGAGTAGAGTTCCTTCCAATGAGCCAATTCATTTGAGCTGCTTTTAATTTCATTTGGGTCACCTTTGCATTTATGTGTGACTTCCATGTTAGACGACGATCAAGATGAACACCGAGATATTTTACTTCAGTATGTTGAGGTATAGTTTGGTTATTTATTTGTATAGGTGGGCAGGTTTCTTTGCACAATGTAAAAGTAATGTGTAGACATTTTTGTTCGTTAATTTTTATCCGCCATTGTTTTAGCCATTGTTCCAACTGGGGTATATAATCTAGCAAATTGCGGGTGGCTTCTTGATCGCTTTTGTGAACACTTAGAAAAGCTTTATCATCAGCGAATGATGATATGTGTATGTTACTGCTTACCGGCAAGTCAGAGGCATATATCAGATATAATACAGGACCGAGGATGCTGCCTTGAGGAACTCCGGCTTCAATGGGTTGCGGAGGGCTTTGAAAATTACCTTCTTTAACAACAAATTTTCGCTCAGTTAAGTAGCTTTCTAAAAGTTTAAGGATGTTTCCTCTAGGTTTTGCTTTAGTTTATGTATTAAACCTTCGTGCCATACTTTATCAAATGCCTGAGAAACATCGATGAAGAGCGCAGAACAATATTTCTTTTCTTCGAAGGGTTTTCTAACCACGTTCACGAGTCTAAGTGTTTGTTCAATCGTACTATGTTGTCTCCTAAAACCGAATTTGTGGTCTGGAATGCATCCAGTACGATTCAGTATGGGTGTTAGCTTACTCATAAGTAGCTTTTCAAATAGTTTTGACATGTTAGACAACAGGCTTATAGGCCTATAGGACTCCACCTTCGTATGATCTTTGCCTGGTTTAGGTATCATGGTAATCAGCGAAACCTTCCATTCTGCCGGATAGCATTTGAGGCGCAAAATACTGTTAAAATAAATAGAATTATCCGTTTTGCAGTATAGGGTAGCTCTAAGAGCATTTTATTGCTTATTTTATCAGCGCCTGGAGCTTTTTTTGAGTTTAAGCCCGCAATATAATGTTCAATCTCACGAATGTTGAACCTCAAAGTAACATCTGGTATAGCGAGGACTGGTGGCAGCTCAACTATAGTATCAGACGTATTTGGAGTAAATACTTTCTGCAAGTGGTTTACAGCGTCAGTTCTTGCCCAGTCTCCATTCGAAGCTCGCAATGGAGGCTTACATATCACTGGTCTTTTGAGGCCGCGGGCTGCTCTCCATAGCGAATAGTCTGTTTGAGGTGTTGCGTCAAGCCCATTCAGAAAGTTTTGAAGAGAAGCGGTTTTTTGATATTCTAGTAGAGTTTTCAGCTGTTTAGTACATTCCTTCAGCCTAGATTTTAGCTGAGGGGATCTGTAGCGTTGCCATTCTCTACGAACTCTTCTTTTTTCGGATAAAAGCCGTTCTACATCTGCTGAAAAAATGTTATTATATCTCACCTGAATATTTGTAGTAGTAGCATTTAGAGCAGCTTGCTTAAGGTTTGCCTCAAACATTCTAATAGAGTCATCTATAGAACACATATAAACAACAAAGTGCTCTAAAGTAAATTTCTATTGGTATATACATTTTTGAAATCTATTAACCCATTGCGAGTGAAATGCAATTTGAAATGTTTTTATCTGACTTTTTACGTAAAAACGCCATTATCTTAAAAAGAGGCTGATACAGCGGTACTTAAGATTCTACACATATAAAGTACCTTCCAAGCTTTCATTTGGTGTTTATTTGACCAAAGAAATACGTAAGTTATGGCACTTTGAAAACAAGATTTAAAACATAAATTAACTCCTTTGACTCATAAACTCATATTCAAAGTGCCATAACTTACGTATTTCATGGTTACATCTTTAAAGTAAACACCAAATGAAAGCTTGGAAGGTACTCTATAAAACTGTATAAAAGCTTAAGTACCGTGGTATCTGCCGCTTTTAATAATTGTGTTTTTACGTGAAAAGTTAGAATGAACGCCGTAATTCTGGAGCCAAGAGAAATCCAAAAAAATTACACTAAAATTGAGTTATGAATTTTTAGTCGAACTGTATGATTTTTATCCAAATATTTACATGCTTTAGACTTTCTTTCTTTAATAAAAAATATTTGATCGAAAGATTAAATTAAAAATGAACTTAAGCCAAACTAATTAAATAACTTTGGATAATTACACAAAAATTTTAAGGTTAACAAAATCTACTACCTTTTGATTTTTTTTAATTTTCAACGATGCTGGTATTCTTGACTTAACAGAGGAGAGCATGAAAAAATTTAAGTATTAACAGTGCAATAACCAGAGTACGGATTTGCACACACATGTGCGTCACATGCACATGACCAAAAGAAGCCCACGAAATAATGTGGCACACGCGCACGAGTACGTATCATTTTTTTTGTGTGCTTACTTTTGGCATGTGTACCTATCAAACTGGCAGACGTACATGTGCCTGTGCCTAAAGATAGAAAATATATAGCACTTGCACGTGTGTATGTGCCAAATTTAGGCAAATGTGCTGCACACTCGTGTGCAAATCAGTACTCTGGCAATAACAATGAAGAAGTTTTAAACAAATAAATTGATGTGTTTCTACATTTTGCGAGGTCTAAGACTGAATTTACATTATGACATTTTTATTAATTCTGTTGTAAATTTGCTACGTATTTCACCGTCTGTTTATACGTTGAAATTATCAAGCAATCGTCTTAAAATTTTTTTTTATAGTTCTCTTTTCAAACCCGTTCGCTTCTCTACACCTCTTGCCTATAAAACAAAATTTCGTGTAACTAATTTCATGAAAAATTTCATTATGTAAATTCAGTCTAAGTATATTTACCCGACTACGGCAAAAGGAGGGTTATGTGTTTAACCTGTTTGTATGTATGGATGTTCATTGTTCCCTCATAACTTCTAAACTACTTATCATAATTCAAGACATATGGTATCGTTGGAAGCGTCTTGATCGTCCGCTGGCTATAGGCTATGTAACGTCACGTGAAGAAATAAAGATAAAGTCATGAAGAAAAACATAAAAATATTTTAAAGATGTTGTGTTGGGTATCAAATGAAAGAGCTTGTTTATCACATTTAAAAAAAAACATATATATTATTAAGTTTTGCTTGCTGCGGTTATGTGTTAAACCGGTTTGTATGTGGCTATGTGGTGGTATGTTCATCTGTTCCCTCAAAACTTCTAAGCTACTTAGCATAATTTGAGAAATGGGGTGTCGTTAGAACCGTCTTGACTGCCCGCTGGTTATAGGATAGGTGACGTCACATTAAATTGAGTTAGGCGCCTTCTATACGCAAAAGTCATGACGAAAAAAATAAAAAGATTGTAATGATGTTGTGTTGAGTATTAAATGAAAGGGCGTGATTATCTCATTCCAAAAATATAGATATTCTTAAGTTTTGCTTGCTGCGGTTACGTGTTAAACTAGTTAGTATAAGCGGTTTAAGTGGCTATGTGGTGGTATGTTCATCTGTCGCCTCATAACTTTAAAGCTACTTATCATAGTTTGAGAAATGTGATATCGTTTTGAAGCGTCTTACTGCCCGCTGCTTGTTGGACATGTGACGTCACATTAAATTGAGTTTGGCGCCCCCTATACGCATAAAGTCATGACGAAAAAATAAAAGTATTTTAATAATGTTGTGTTGGTTCTCATATGAAAGGGCTTGATTAGCACATTTCAAAAATTTATATTTTCTTAAGTTTTGCTCGCTGCGGTTATGTGTTAAGCCTGTTTATATGTGGCTATGTGGTGGTATGTTCATCTGTTCCCTCATAACTTCTAAGCTAGTTATCATAATTTGAGATATGTGATATATTTTGAAGCGTCTTGACTGCCCGCTGGTTGTAGGATATATTTTTTTCGGTTATATTTATTTATTGTATCTTCAATAAAATTTAACTAACAATAAGTAATCCACTAGATACAATTTGCATTCCTTACAATTTTAGCTATTTTTAAGCAATTTTAAGGCTTGTTTGCAATTTTGCTGTTTTTCGCGAATTTTCGCGAAAAACGTGTTTTTTAGCCAGTTCTTGTATTTATAGCAGTTTTACCGATTTTTAATCATCGATTTTTAATGTTAAGTTTTTCCGAATTTTCATCATTTTCACGATTTTTTCTGAGATTTTTGCATTCCTTACAATTTTAGCGATGTTTAATAAATTTTACGGCTTGTTTGCAATTCAGCAATTTTTCGCGTATTTTGAGATTAAAAGTGATGTTTGCCATTTTTTGCTGCTCGTCAAGCTTGTGAGTATAAACAATTTAAGGGATTGTTTCTTATTCTCACAATCTGCAGAAATTTTTCGTCATTTCGGCTATATAAAAGTCTTCCAAAAATTTTAAAATATAATTGAGTATATTGTAATTAAATTAAATTTTCCTTGTAATTGTAATTGCAATCATGCCAACACAAATTACTTGTAATTTCAATTGGTATGATTGCATTAACAATTACAAGTAATTTGTAATAGGCTTCCTACAATTACAATTATTTATAGTTGTAATTGGTGCTACAGCAATTACAATCAGAAGTAAATGTATTTGGTAGTAGTCCAATTACAATTACAAGTAATTTGTAATTGCACCAAGGCAATTACAAATTACTTGTATGTAATTGAAGTGAAAATGTAATCATTACTCCCCAAGCCTGCCCCCTCCGAATCGAACCAAACTCGGTGTGGCACTTATAGTACGAGATCCCACATAACAAATAAGTTCACCCATCTGCCAACCGGATAAAACCTATTTCATTGAGTTTATATCATATCAAACAACATATCGCACATGGGTTGCCTATTGAAATCAGGTCTAAACTATGCTTAATTAAAAGTTAAAGTGGTCAATTTGTTGGAAATTTCGCACGATCTGCCAACCGGATAAAACCAATGCTGTTTGATAGTACAGAGGATAAGGATCAAGAAAGCATAGGGTTGCCTATCATTTTCCGGTCAGTTCCGGTCACGGTTTTAATGCGAAATTTTTTTGAAATTTCCAACCATCTGCCAACCGTATAAAACCAATGCAGGTCGATAGTACAGAGCATAAGGAACAAGAAAACGTTGGGTTGCCTATGAATTTCTGGTCAGTTCTTAGGGTTACCACGGATTTAATATTTGAGCTGATACTATAAATATACTCGCAGTTATCTTTTATCTTGAAGATATACTAAAAATTATATAAAATTTTTATTAACAAGATGGTACTATTCGGTTGACCAAGTAAAATATATATAAAATCGCAGTTGCAAAATTTTAAAAGAATGCGAAAAGGATTGCACGTACAACTAACTACGAGAGAAGAACCAACATTGCAGTTACTCAGGACTCATTATGAAACCCCTGATTAGTTTGTTTGATGAAAGAAGAGAACCCTACTATCTACAATATTTGCGGAGCAGAGTCAACGTTGCCACTTTAGGGACTTTATTCGAAATGTTATAAACGTATATATAGGCGTTTTTTTTACAAATCTAACACTACTTTAAAATGAATTCGAGAACTTTTAATGCTCTTTTTAGTCCTTCTTTAAATATATCTGTATACATTTTTTCGTTCAACGATATTTAATATGCACTACCTTAAGTAGTTTACCTTTTTTTATCCACCTACAAAAAATCAATAACACAATATAGTGTTTTATCCGGTAGGCAGATGGGTGAAGTTATTTCTTAGGTGCGATCTTAGACTATTAAGTCTTGCACAACTAACATTTCACCAAAAAAAATTTTTGGAAATATCTCCAGTGGTTCCCAAATTATGATGCATTTGTGATAAAATACAAAAGTTGCTTGAAACTACGTTCATACACGTGGCTATAACTTTTTTAATATCTAAGCTAGACGAATGTCATGTCTTGTTTTACAGGTATTATGATAGCGCTTTAACGGCTAGAAAAATAAAAAAGTTATCACAATTGTAGAAGTTGTTTTTTAATAATCCGCGATTCATGATGCTGTAACTAAGAAAATGGTATTTTTAAATTTTTCCAAAAAATATATATTATTGCTTAACCCCTCCACCATATCGTCACCAAATCTCCATGTGGTATTCTTATTAATAAAACTTTTAAACAAAGCAGCAATTTTAATAACATTTTTGGTAACACCGACTCACAAAAAAGAAAAATTGATCTCTACATTTGACCAGAACCACTTACCTACTTGTGTTTTGACGCCCTGAATCCGAATCTGAGGTACGTTTGGCTCGTAAACCATCACGATTTCGAATAGTTGTAAAAGTTGTAAAACTCTGGAAAATTAAATTTTTTTGCAATTTAGTCGAAATTTGTATGATATACGAGTTAAACTGACCTCAAATTCGGACACAGCGCGTCAAAAAAATATTGGTATGTGGGTCTGCTCATATGTACACCCCCCTTTCTTCTTAGCCAATACACCGGTGCAAAGGCACGTAAAAAAATGGTCTTTAAATTTGACGAGACTTAACTATCTACATATATTTTGACGCGCTGAATCCGAATCTGGAGTCCGTTTGGTTCGTACAATCTCAAAATGAAGAATAAATTGCGAAAAACTACAGTTTTCCAGATTTTTACAGCTTTTGCAATTTTATTCGAAATCTTGATGGTTTACGATCAAAGCGGACCTCAAATTCGGATTCAGGGCGTCAAAACACATGTAGGTAAGCGGTTCTGGTCAAATGTAGATATCAATTTTTCTTTTTTGTGTGCCGGTGTTACTAACAATTTCTTTCAAATTTCTGCTTTGTTTAAGTTTTATTAATAGCCCAGGAACCTATAAAAGTACCACATGTAGATTTGGTGAGGACATAGTGGAGGGGTTAAACATTAATATATATTTTTTTGAAAATTTTAAAAATACCATTTTCTTAGTTACCGCATCATGAATCGCGGATTATGAAAAAACAACTTCTATAATATTGAAAACTTTTTTCATTTTTATAGCCGTTAAAGCGTTGTTATAATACATTTAAAACTATACATGAATCATTCGTCTAGCTTAGATACTAAAAAAGTTATAACCACGTATATGAAAGTAGTTTCAAGTAAATTCTCTGATTTTTCATATATTAAGTACATAATTAGTTTGGGAACAACTGGAATATTCTTCAAATTTTTTTTTGGTGAAATGTTAGTTGTGCAAAACTTAACTACCATACTAAGTTTGGTTCGATTCGGAGGGGGTTGGGCCCAACCACTCGTTGGTTTTATATGGAATAAGTCATTAGTTATGGCTTGTTTAAAATATTGCAACTTTACGAGAAAAATTTAAACACAAACACTTGAATAAAACTTGTGCTTGATTTGACATATAAAGTAAGTTATTTTTCACTGAAACGTTTTATAAAATTTGTTTTTCACATATTAATTCAAAAAAATAACGTAACAACCAGGTGTACAACGCTAGCCATTGTAAAGTGTTTACCAAAATATCAATTCAACAAATTCTATGTGAAGTGAGGCGTAGGGATATGGAAAAAAAACGACCCAAGGTCGATATATAAGGTCTGTGCATCAGTCCATATGTTCGGTAATTTTTCTGTCAAATTGTAGTATATTTTACCAATCCGCTCACATTTTAATAATCGCTTTGAGTTTTTCTCATACATTTTTTGACACCACAACTCGCAAAAAAATTGCTTTGTTGTATCAATTCGCCGATAAGTATACCTTATAGATCTACCGTGATAAGGCCCTAAGAAAGTATATCAGTGAGTAAAAAAATTCGAAGTCATTTTTTATAAAGTTCAGTTTAGTCAAGCAAATATTTTTTATCAAAAGCAGTTCTATTTTCACTAAATGTCTTGCAAATTTATTCTATTTTGTCCGCCCTTAAGCATTTTAAGTATCATGTGTTCGGCACCAAATTAGTTTCAACTTCGGGCTTTGAAGGCTATTTATGAATTTTCGTTTCAATTTAATGGAGAAAAATTCAAACTGAGGGTATCAATATTAGTCGAACTCTATGGTTTTTAAGTTGCTAAATTTAGTTTTTGTAGTAATCAATAAAAAATAACTACGTGCCCTATTTGACTTCACCACTGTGAAAGGTATAACAAGAGCTCTCATCATGATATCGTGGTTAATCTTAAAATATCATGGTGTTCAGTTCGACCCATATACAGTCAAGAATTTAACTTTGTCTTTTAAATTATTGCATGCATTTCAAATCCCTTTCTCAATAAAAATTATTTAATTGAGGAATTAAATTGAACGAATTTAAGCCTGAATAATTTATTATCTTTGGACTAGAAATTTTTAAGTATTGAGTTTTAAAGCAATGTCTAAAAACATATTTTTTTTAATTTTAAGTTCCCTTAACTCCATGAGTTTTTATTCGATCAACACAAGAAAGATCTATTTTGACAATTGAAACATTTTCGAAATTTTTGGGAATAATTAGAAAACCAGAACTATAAATGTTAAAAGTCGAAAAAACGGGATAAAGCAGGATAACAATTTGAGGCGGGATCGACCTCTTAAAAGCGGGATGTCTGGTCAGATTAGGTATATACTCTTGCAGTTTGCGGGAAGCTTCTTGATGGCTTTTGTGAACACTTAGAAAAGCTGTATCATCAGGGAACGTTGATATGTGTATGTTACTGCGTACCGGCAAGTCAGAGGCATATATCAGATATAATCAGAGTAGGAAAATAAACTAAACGAAACGTTTGCTTTCGTTTTGTTTTGTATTTTCCAATGTGTAAAACAAAAACAAAACAATAACAACGAGAATGATAGTCCCATTTAGTTTCGTACTGTTTGTGCTTGTGTACACAAAATGTACGTTAACTTAAATGCACGCAGCTAGAAAAGAATATAACAAGAACAAAATTGAAAAGTTTTAAGAAATTGCATTTGCAAACGTTTCTCGATTGATTTGCTCATCATAGTAGAGAATGTTTTAGTGTATTTATGCTAAATACAATGAAGCATTCAACGAAATACATTTCTGCTTTTGTGTTGTTGTTGTACGATTGAAACGCGATATTAAAGCATGCAGATGAATGAAAAGCCAATTGTTTTCTTTAATTTTTTTGGCATTGTAAAAGTATTTGTTTTGGTTTTGCTCATGTACGAAACGATTAAAAATATTTTAAAAGTTTGTGTCTTCGCATGAAATGTTTGCGAAAAGTTTTGTTTGTTTGCACACTCTGGATATACTACAGGAACAAGGATGCTGCCTTAAGGAACTCCGGCTTCAATCGATTGCGGAGGGTTTAGAACATTACCTTCCTTAACAACCAATTTTCGCCCAGTTAAGTAGCTTTCTAAAAGCTTAAGAGTGTTTGCGGATAGGTTTTGCTTTAGTTTATGTATTAAACCTTCGTGCCATGCTTTATCAAATACCTTTTCCTCGTATGATTTCTAACCACATGGTTTACTGGAAAGCACCCAGTACCATTCAGTATGGGTGTTAACTTATTCATAAGTAGCTATTCAAATAGTTTTGACATGTTAGACAATACGCTTATATGCCTGTAGGATTCCACCTTCGTATGATATTTGCCTGGCTTGGGTATCATGGTAATCAGCGAAACCTTCCATTCTGCGGGATAGCATTTGAGGCGCAAAATACCGGTGAAAATAAATAGAATTATCCTTATTGCAGTATAGTGCAGATCTAAGAGCATTTTATTGCTTATTTTATCTTTTTTAGCTTTTTTCGAATTTAAGCCCGCAATACAGTGTTCAATCTCACCAATATTGAACCTCAAGGTAACATCTGGTATAGCGAGGACCGATGGTAGCTCAACTATAGTATCAAACGTATTTGGAGTAAATACTTTCTGCAACTATTTTACAAAAAAAGTGCCTGTGTCGATGAACGTCAGTTCTTGCCCAGTATCCCTTCGAAGCTCGCAATGGAGACATATATCACTGGTCTTTTGAGACCTCGGGCTGCTCTCCATAGCGAATAGTCTGTTTGAGGTGTTGCGTCGAGCCCATTCAGAAATTTTTGAAGAGAAGCGGTTTTTTGATATTCTAGTAGAATATTAAGCTGTTTAGTACATTTCTTCAGCCTAGATTTCAGCTGAGGGCATCTTTAGCGTTGCCATTCTCTACGAACTCTTCTTTTTTCAAATAAATCCGTTCTACATCTGCTGAATAAATTTTATTATATCTCACCTGAAGATTTGTAGTAGTAGCAGCTTGCTTAAGGTTTGCCTAAAACATTCTAGTAGAGTCATCTATGTAAGCAGGCGTTTTTAATGGAATATTTTCTGTGCAGTGAGCACTCAAATATTTTTTGTATTTCAACCAATTAATACGTCTGGTTGTCATCGTTAAATCACAAGTGGGCGAAGAAGTTGTATGTGAATATATCGTGACAATAGTTGGTGAGTGATCTGAAGACAAATCTAAAGATGCTTCAACTTGGATCATTTCGCTGGACACATCCTTTACTACTCTAAAATCAATAATATCAGGTATTTTTCGGCGATCGGTTGTCCAGTAAGTTGGCTGCTCACTGGATATAACATTGAAACGCATTTTAGCAATTGTATCAAACAAAACTCGAAACTCGGTGGGATGAAACGGGATCCCCAGAACGTGTGCTTAGCGTTGTAGTCACCGGCGGCCAAAAAGCGTGGGCCTAGTCAATTAAAAATCTATTATATTGATTTTCCGAAATAGAGTACCTGGGAGGAGAGAAAAATGGATGAAATCACCAGGTTTTGATGAACAGGTTCAATGCAGCTGTTAGTTGCTTGAAGATAGTCTTCACAATTATCACCCATTAAGTAGTGTTTTAATCGTGATTTTATTAGTATAGCCGAGCCACCACACGCTCTACCCTGGAGATCCTTTGTATCCGTTGATTTTAAAAAAGTTTTTAGCCGTCAAATGCTTCTCAGAGATAAGCAAAAATATATATTCTTAAGTTTTGCTTGCTGCGGTTATGTGTTAAGCCGGTTTGTATGTGGCTATATGGTGGTATGTTCATCTGTTCCCTCATGACTTCTAAGCTACTAAGCATTATTTTAGAAATGGGGCGTCGTTGGAAGCGTATTGACTGCCACAAAAGAACAAAATTTAACAATACATATATTGTTGGTCCTAGTCAATGTTTCATTTGATACCCAACATACCATCATTAAAATATGTTTATTTTTTTCGTCATTACCTTGGCTGAATTCGTAAATGCAGTAAATCTGTACAGCCGGTCTGCAAACTACTGCAACAGTAATTAAAAAGCTGCTATTTCGCAACAGTCTGTGGCAGCACTGTCAACTGTTTTTATAAAGAAAGGTTTTACGCAAAAATTTACTCCAAAGTGTTTGTTTTCGAGCGCAGAACTTTCATTATTGCACAATTACTGAATTTAAGAACATACCCCTATGTTCTATAGAGGGCGCCAAACGCAATTTATTGTGACGTTAAATATAATGAAGACGCTTCAAACGACTACACATTTTTCAAATTATGAAATTTAATTATTTTTGGCTTGAGTTCGGTTTTTAATTTTAATTTTCAAATTAAATTGCATTTTATTTAGAGATAAATGTGAAGCATGTAGACAATGAAAATTTTGACTGCGCGGAGGGTTGAACTGACGTTTCGATAGCTCCCGCTAATCTAATCAGAGTTCTTTAGCGCTTAGATCACTCGACCAAAGTCGGTTGTTTGCAGCCAAGAGTTGAATATCATCTACTTTTAATAAATTCATAATGTCAGTCTTAGAGCTGTATTTCATTTGATAGTTATTGATATTCACTTTTTTCTTTTGTCTTGTGTTGAGCTTATTTTTATTATTTTTCTATTCTAGTATGAATTGTCATTGATAATTACAAGTACTAGTGTATGTGAATGTTTGTTCAGTTTATTTGAACATGTACATCCTTTTTGCTAAGTGCCTTTGGAATTTAACAATTAAGTTATGAGTTCAGTCGAACTGATTGGAAAAATCCAATACATTTGATAGAAATACATATTGAATGGCGCATAAAACATATAATACATTAGGTAAATTATTTAGAAAATGAAGGATGGAATAAAAAAGTTAGATATCTCTAATATAGTTTATAAAATTCCTTGTAAAGGTAAGGATAATGAAATATGCAATAAAGTATATATAGGTACATCAAAGAATAAATTGAAGACTAGAATTGCGGGACATAGATCGAATCAAAGATATAGAGATATAATATCTTCACAAAAAACTGCATTAGCATCACATTGTTCTACATTAAGACATTATCCAGAATTTGAGAATGTCTCGGTATTAAATACAGAAAATAATTACAAAAGAAGATATATGTTAGAGATGCTACAAATTATTAATACACCCACAGACCGTAAAATAAACTTTAAAGCAGATACTGATATCGTTGCTCAGAATTACAGACATTTAATATCAAAATATACTAACAATAATAGATGAAAGATGTTTTTTAAATATGTTCATGGTATTAAGTTTTTTGTTGTGTTTGAAAATTATTTCAATTTTAACTTCAAATTATTTTTCAAATATTTTCTTTTTGTGACAATTTGTATTGTTAATATTTTTTATTCGAAAAATTGTTATAATAATTTATCCCTGAAGAAGTTACACAAAGTGTAACGAAATATTGGAATAATAAATAACTTTTTATAAAAAAACTGACCTAGTGCTTAATATTCAATAATAAATAATTTTAAACATAAAAAATGTCGAAATAAAAAAGTAATTATAAGCAATAAAGGAGAGCACGCCGCAATATTGATTAACACTGCCGCTTTTATTTGTTAAATAAAGAGAGGAAAATTAATAAAGAGAAGAAAATAGATAAATAAACACTGCCGTTTATATTTATTAAATAAAGAGAAGTAAATCTGAAGGACAAATAATTTTTTAAAGATTACGGATTCAAAAACCGTACAAAATAGACGATGAATTTCAATGCAGTAAAGAGAAATGATGTTGTAAGAAAAGCCATGAATAGATATAAGGGCATACGAAATAAAATAGTTAGATTAAAGGCAGCAATAACGTTTTTAATTAGATGCCTCAATTCAGCTATAATTCCAAAATTCATTAAGAATGCAACTAAAAATATTTCTAATCTTTTTGATATGAATGGTCCAATTTTTCAACAATCAATTTCGAGATACATTCAAGGCCTACAAAACAAAATTCTAAATTTGGCTATAAAACAGAAACATCAATTACTGAAGCAAGTCAAGGTGGAATTAAGTATTTTAGAAAATAATTTAAGATATTTGTTCAATTCACAAGCTCGTATTAACGTCGTATGTGTTGTGTAATCGTCTAATTATACAATATTGTATTTTTGTTGTTGGTAATTTTCATACAAACGTGCGTTATAATTATACGATTGAATTTTATATGTTCTTCAAATAGTTGTATTGAGGCCAGGTCTGGGAAAATTCTATTTGTTAGATTAATTTTTAAAAAATATTTTATATATATGATAAGTAACACCAGAAAATACATTCGTCTTAATGATAACTATATAATTGATTCATTTCAATTTGATTTTCAAACTATTTTAATCAAAATTGCTTGTCGCGAAAAAAGTTATTCTATTTCGCGTCAAACTAAAATTCCCATGCCTGGTCTCATTTCATGGTATCAAAGCAAGGTGAATTAATACCAGGTGGCCTCGAGAGATCAGGTGACTACGAATTGTTTACCATATTTGAACTGCAAACTGTGTTAATGTATCGGCTTTTTTGATAGTCCAAATATAAATTCTGCACGGTGAATTTATATTTGGAATGTCAAAAAGCTGATATATTAACACTGTTGATTGTTCAAATATAGAAAGATTTTCTTAGTCACCTGATCTCTCGAGGCCACCTGGCATTAAATCGTCTTGCCTTAGTATTAATTAAATTGACATTTAAGATACGACAAAATAACGATACAAGAAATTTGTCTGTTCACAAGCACATAAACAAGAGTCGTCTTTTTTTAAACGATAAGACATACGACTGAGCTTGTGAATTGAGCAATTATTTAAATTGCACTGAATACAACACTTTTTTAAAATATGAAGACAGATTAATATTTACATTTAGTAGAAAGATTAAGGACACTCATAGAAAAAAGTTCAATTGTCTTAGGGAATTACAGAAAAAAGAATTGGAATTAGATTTAATCGGAATTGGTTTATTAATAAATCAAATGTAATCATTAGATATACAGTGGATTCTTTCTTTAGGGCAGAAATTTACATTACCAGTGGAAAGGGAACATTTCCCAATGTTAAAGATAATAGCAGAAGGAGAAGATTTTATTCAGACAATTAGAGAGAAAGAAGAACACAAATGACAACAATTATTGATGACCATATGAACAAAATGAGATTAGATAATAGAGATAAATTTATTTTGGATAAGATAAGGGATACAAAAAGATTTTTGAAGGCAAATAGAAAATTATTAGTCTTGGGTGCGGATAAAGGTAATACGACAGTCGCTCTAAATAGAGATGATTATAATATTAGAATGAATAATATTATAGGTGATACTGTGACATATAGATTATTACAAAAAGACCCAACGAACAGACTACAGAAGATGAATAATGATTTTGTCGAAAGACTTTTTACATTAGAAGTAGTTTCCGACACAGAGAAAAAGAAACTTAAAACATGTGAGGCTATAGCCCCAAGGCTATATGGTGTTCCTAAAATACACAAAGATAATTTTCCTTTAAGACCAATATGTTCATGTTTTAATTCTCCATCACATGAACTTAGTAAATTTTTAGCAAAAATCCTCAAAAAGTTGACAGAGAATTCAATTTATAATGTTATGGACTCACTTCAATTTAAGGAAAAAATAAAACATCTAAAAATAAATAATGATGAGAAATTAATTTCCTTAGATGTGGTAATTCTTTTTCCTAGCATTCCTATAGATTTAGCAATTAATATTATTGAAGAAAATTGGAATAAAATAGAAGCACATATTAGCATTGAAAAAGATCTATTTATACGTATTCTAAAATTCAGTATTATTGATAATAGGTATTTCAAATATAATAATAAGATATATTCACAACAGAAGGGACTGCCAATGGGTTCGTCAGCATCTCCAATAGCGGCCGATATTGTTATGGAGAAATTGCTGGATATTTGTATAGAAAAATGATCTGTTAGACCTAAGATCATGAATAAGTATGTTGATGATTTATTTTGCATAATTTCACAATAATACTTTTCACTCAGACATTAAGTTTACGATTGAGAGGGAAAAAGATTTAAAACTCTCATATTTAGATGCTTTAGTAATAAGAAAAGGGAATATATTATCAATTGACTGGTATCAGAAACCTACATCTTCAGGAAGGTTAATTAATTATTACTTAAAGCATCCAAAACGAGTTATTATAAACACTGGTAAGAATCTTATAAGAAGGGTATTGGATATTAGTGACAAAGAATTCCACAAGAATAACGAGAATAGAATTATAAATTTATTGAATGCTAATAATTTTCCAACACAACTTACATACAACTTAATAGACCAGTATAGACGAAATAAAAATAGTGCGGTTAATAATATTTCGGAACCAAAAATATACAGATCATTAACTTATATACGTTTCATATCAGAAAGATTGGAATAATCCAATATATTTGACAGAAATACATATAGAATGGCGCATAAAACATATAATACATTAGGTAAATTATTTAGTAAAATGAAGGATGGGATAGAAAAGTTAGATAAATCTAATATAGTTTATAAAATTCATCGTAAAGGTAAGGATAATGAAATATGCAATAAAGTATATATAGGTACATCAAAGAATAAATTGAAGACTAGAATTGCGGGACATAGATTGAATTAAAGATATAGAGATATAATATCTTCACAAAAACAAACAAAACAAACAGCATTAGCATCATATTGTTCTAAATTAAGACATTATAAAGATTTTGAGAATGTCTCGGAATTAAATACAGAAAATAATTACAAAAGAAGATATATGTTAGAGATGCTACAAATTATTAATACACCCACAGACCGTAGAATAAACTTTAAAGCAGATACTGATAGCGTTGCTCAGAATTACAGACATTTAATATCAAAATATACTAACAATAATAGATGAAAGGTGTTTTTTAATAATGTTCATAGTATTAAGTTTTTTGTTGTGTTTGAAATTTTTTTCAATTTTAACTTCAAATTATTTTTCAAATATTTTCTTTTTGTGACAATTTGTATTGTTAATATTTTTTTTTATTCGAATAATTGTTATAATAATTTATCCCTGAAGAAGTAACAAAATGTGTAACGAAATATTGGAATAATTAAATAACTTTTTATAAAAAAAACTGACCTAGTGCTTAATATTCAATAATAAATAATTTTAAACATAAAAAAGCTCGAAATAAAATAGTAATTATAATGTATGGGTTTATATCCAAAGAAATTAAATTATTTTTGGCTTGAGTTCGGTTTTTAATTTTAATTTTTGAATTAAACTGTATTCTTATTTAGAGATAAATGTGAAGTACGAGACAAAGAAAATGTTGACTATGCGGAGGATTGAACTGACGTTTCGATAGCTCCCGCTAATCTCATCAGAATTATTTACCGCTTAGACCACTCGACCAAAGTCGGTGGTTTGCAGTTAAGAGTTGAATATCATACGGCCTCCCTAAAATACATAAGCTTGATGTACCACTTAGACCAATTGCATCATCAATAGGTGTACCATGCTATAATCTATCAAAATATATTGGAAGTATTCTAAAAAATATTGTTATCAAAGAGTTCAATATAAAAAACTCATTAGAGCTTAAGGACAAGATAGAAAAATAGTATCCCTTGACGTGGTATCGTTATTCACAAATATACCCATACAGTTAACAATAAATAATATTATGAAAAAATGGAATAGCATACAACAGTATACAAAAATACCGAAGACAAGGTTCCTGGAGCTGTTAAAGTTTTGCCTCAATGAGAACAATTATTTCATGTTTGGGGAAAAAATATTTAATCAAATTTATAGCATGCCTATGGGAAATCCTTTATCACCAACTATCGCAGACATTGTATTAGATAATCTTCTTGACACCAGTATTAAGGACCTTCAAAAAGAAAACGTAGGAATAAAACTTATAACTAAGTATGTAGACGATTTATTCGCCATTATAAAGAAAAAAGATGAAGAAATAATACTCAGAACATTTAACAGCTATCATACAAAACTAAAATTCACCATCGAAAAAGAAGAAAACAAATCTATTCCATACCTTGATATGAAAATATACCGGGAAAGAGGTAAATTAATTACGGACTGGTATTCAAAAGCAATTGCTTCTGGTCGCGTTATTAACTATATATCAACGCAACCAATGAAACAAAATATTAACACAGCAAGCAATTTAATTAGTAGTTTTGAAATTGAGCGATGACAAGTTTAAAACAAAGAATATACTAATTATAAAAGACATCCTTAAGAAGAATAACTTTCCGAACTATATTATAAATAATTTAATTACGAAAGTAACAAACAGGACAAACACGCGGGATAACATTGAAGACATAACATCTGGTAACACCAAATATTACGGAGTAGCTTTTATACCTAAACTTACAGAAAACAACAAACTGAAGGAGATAATTAAAGAAGATAATGTAACAATTGCACATAAACCCAACAAAACAATTAAACATTTATTTACACAAACAAAAAAAAATCGAAACAAGGGACCAAAGTAATATGGTGTATGAAATAAAATGCAATGGTAAAGACAACGAACAGTGCGGCAAAGTATACATCGGTACAACCAAGAGAAGTTTACGAATTAGAATCGACGAGCAATCAGCTGCACTGGCGCAACACTGTATTGAAAGGGGACATACAGCAATATTTGACGATATAAGAGTTTTGGATAAAGAGAAAAAAGTAAATAAAAGATATACCTTGGAGAGTTTAAGAATCCTACAAAAAGGTGAAAAAGCAATAAACACTAAAGATGACATTGACAACATTAATGCTAGTTATACCATAGTTCTAGTATAGTGACGACAATAGTGAGAGGAAATTGGCTGTGATATATTTTTTATTTTTTAGTTTTTTAATTTATACATTTTTTAATTTATACATTTTTATATACATATTAAGTTTGTGTTTTGTGGTTGTCCAGTTTACACAAAACACTGTGATATTTTATATTATGTACACATTTTAAAGATTAAATGTAAGTACAATTAATAAGAAAGGAATAAGACAGATGTTTATTGTTGTTTAATATAAACTTTACTTTTGTTTTTATAAATATGTGGTTGCCAGATTTTAATAAAGAATCATCCCTGAAGAAGTTGGAAAAACACCAACGAAACGTAGGATGGAAAACATAAATATTAAATTCGTAATCTTTTATTTATTTAAATATATATATTAAAGTTACCTTGTAAGCCTGAATTTTGGAATAAAACCAAAAAACATCAAAATCATATATTATTAAAAAAGGTCGACAATAATTAAATTGAAGCATTTGCAAAAGAATATCATTTACTTTTAATCAATTCATACTGTCAGTCTTAGAGCAGTATTTCATTTGATAGTTATTGATATTCACTTTTTTCTTTCGTCTTGTGTTAAGCTTCTTTTTATTATTTCTCTATTCTAGTATGAATTATCATTGATAATTACAAGTACTAGTGCGTGTGAATGTTTGTTTATAGTCCAGTCATATAAGGGTTTCACTGCGGAATGAGAGATAGCTGAAAATTCGTATACATCTTCGTTTTGGTGTTCTAAAAGTTGTCTCAAAAGTCTCATAAGATCTCGTGTCTGCGCCGTAAGTTATCCAAGGTCAAAGGTCACGAAAGTTTTTCGGAATTATCTCGGTTTCTACAGCTTTAATGATGTTAACAGTTATTATAAAAATTGTAGAGCATAAAATTTGCGACAAATTTTGTATTAAACATTTTTTCATACACCCAACCGTTTCTGAGATAGAGGGCAGAGAGCCCGCAGCGTTCAGCCATAATCAATGTAATGCAAGGTCAACCGTGAATCTCAGTGAATAATACCTTGTATGAAGTTATTAAATCATTGAAAAATCATTTACAAGAAATAATTTATAATGTTTATTAGTTAATACATTATATTTGATATCATTTTGCATATATCTAATATATTCGTTTAATAATACTTACACAGAAAGAAAAATGCCATATTAAATTCAAGTATTTTCTACTTACTTTGAGTACGAGTTGTATTCAAAACTTTAAGTACGAATAACACAAAATGAAGCCGAAAACGGGATAGAATTCTTAAATCATGTAAAAAGTTTTGAATCACATAAAAATTTCTTAAATTAAGTACCAAAATTCTTATTTTAAGTTCGACAATTTCTATAAACTTTATACAAAGTCGTAGTGTGTTGGTATTTGCTTGCTTGCTGATAGCCACAATTCACTGTAGTACTCTTGTTGTTGGTTATTTTGTTTGATCGTTCAGTCACAAAATATACAGAAATCACAATAGTGACAGGTAAAAAACGCTACTATCAGGTTTTCAATTGTTTTTAAGGCTCTGTTAAAAAGAGACAAAAATGGCAACGAACAGAAGAAAATAAACAAAACAAAAAAGAAAAAATGTAAAAAATTTTACTCACTGAACAACAGCTAGAAATGTTTAAATTCTAATAAAATTAAAGAATTATGCCTTATTATTAAAAATATATTGTGAAAAAAGAATTGTGTGTATCTCCGATTCAGGGCTGAATCTGGACATAGATGTTACATTTCTGGAAACTACTAATCCTAGGCTAGTTACCCTCTTTCGGTGACCTGATTCATCTTTTCTAGAAATTTCCAAAAAGTTCACATGAAAATTTCACATATTTTCTAGCAAAAATGGCCAAAAACAAAATTTTCCAAAGTCTATATCTCTGATTCATGGCTGAATCTGGACATAGGTGTTACATATTTGGAAACTACTAATCCTAGGCTACTTCCCCCCTTTCGGTGACCTGATTCATCTTTTCTAGAAATTTCCAAAAAATTTACATGAAAATTTCATATATTTTCTAGCAAAAATGGCCAAAGACAAAATTTTCCAAAGGCTATATCTCCGATTCAGGACTGAATCTGGACATAGGTGTTACATTTCTGGAAACTACTAATCTAAGGCTACTTCCCCTCTTTCGGTGACCTGATTCATCTTTTCTAGAAATTTCCAAAAAATTCACATGAAAATGGCATATATTTGCTAGTAAAAATTTTACTTTTGACAGCGGGTGTTATATTTGAATTAAATTAAATGTTATATTTTTGTTAAATTATTTGCATATATATCTTTTTTTAATAATTATTTGATTATTTCATTATTGAAATGATAAGAATAAAAATTTGTACATCAAAATAATGAAATATGTTTACTTAACAGTATATGGAACGTATTTAACATGAGTGTGGGACGTATTTATTTTGACGAATTTATCTTCACACCCTTTTAAAAATGTATGTAATATATAGCTCAAGTCTGTTCTTGGATTAAATAAGTAAAAATAAGGGATTGATTAAAGTATGCAGTAGGATTGATTCAAGTATGCGGTGGTATTGATTGAAGTATGCAGCGGGCTTGAATCAAGTATGTATTTAATACCACGTTTGTCGCTACTTGTCGGCTATTCCCGAGAAATGAAAATAAATAACAAGAAGAGCACTTCAGTGTATTGTGGCTATCATCAAAGCAAACAAACACCAACACAGTACGAATACGACTGTGTATAAAGTTTATAAACACTGTCGTATTTAAAATAATTTTTTACATGAATAAAACAGAATCAGGCTAAAATTAAGTGTGTTGCATTTGAATATTCCACAATTGAATCAATCTTTCTGTACTTGAATTCAGGATATCCAGAATTGCCGTACTTTGGCCACCGTTTGGGATTAATTTATGTACCGATCGATTGATTTTTTTCCGTACACCTACTTTGTGTAATTAAAAACTCATTAAATGAAATATTTATTGTATATTCTAATTTTATATTAATTTTAAGAAGAAATGAAACGGGCAAATATATTATTATTTCTCATTCCATAACTTTATACAAGGTATTATTCACTGAGATTCACGGTTGAGCTTGCATTACATTGAGTATGGCTGAACGTTGCGGGCTCTCTGCAGTCTATCTCACAAACGGTTGGGTGTATGAAAAAATGTTTAATACAAAATTTGTCGCAAATTTTCTGCTCTACAATTTTTATAACAACTGTTAACATCATTGGAGCTATAGAAAGCGAGATAATTCTGATTTTCGTGACCTTTGACCTTGAATAACTTACGACGCAGACACGAGATTTTATGAGACTTTTGAGACAAGTTTTAGGACACCAAAACGAAGGTGTATACGAATTTTCAGCTTATTATCTCTCATTCCGCAGTTGGCCCCTTTTTTCTGCTTATTTGACTATTAGTTTATTTGAGCATCTACATCCTTCCAATGAACCAATTCATTTGAGCTGCTTTCAATTTCATTTGGGTTACCTTTGCATTTATGTGGACTTCCATGTTAGACGACGATCAAGATGAACACCGAGATATTTGACTTCAGTGTGTTGAGGTATAGTTTGGTTATTTATTTGTATAGGTGGGCACGTTTCTCTGCACAATGTAAAAGTAATGTGTAAACATTATTGTTCGTTAATTTTTATCTGCCATTGTTTTAGACATTTTTTCAACTGGGGTACAATTTTAGGGGTAGTTTCCGATTTTGCAGCTTCTTGCAACTTTTTGCAAAGTTCGTGATAAAAGCGACTTTTTGCATGTTTTCAGCTCCCCAACAGTTTTTCAGATTTTTTAACAAAACTAGACTTTGTTATAATCCTGCTGTTAGTAAGTTTTTCCGAATTTTCGCCATTTTTGATATTTTTGCTGAAGTTTTTGCATTTCTTACAGTTTTAGCGATGTTTAATCAATATTATGGCTTGTTTAAAATTTTGCATCTTTTCGCGAATTTTCGCAAAGCTCGCGATAAAAGCGACTTTCTAACAGTTTTGCCGATTTTTTAACAATACCAGCATTAGCATCCCGCTATCAGTAATTTTTTGCGAATTTTCTCCATTTCCGCGACTTTTACCGAATTTTGTACATTTCTTACAGTTTTAGCGATGTTTTATCAATATTATGGCTTGTTTAACATTTTGCAACTTCGCGCGAATTTTTGCAAAGTTCGCAATAAAAGCGGCTTTTTGCATATTTGAAGCTTTCTAAGAGTTTTGCGATTTTTAAACAATATTAGACCTTGTTATTATGCCGTTGTTAGTAAGTTTTTCCGAATTCCTTTGCGTTCCTTACAGTTTTACCGATTTTTAATCAATATTAGTTATGGCTTGTTAAAATTTTTCAACTTCACGAAAAAAATTTAAACACAAACGCTTATATAAAAATTGTGCTTGATTTGACATATAAACGCACATGTGCTGAAAATCGCATTTCGCAAAATAAATACGATTTCGACTCGAAGTCACTTAATTGGTGTGTTGGAAATCGCAATCACAAAAAATTTAGCTATTTCAACTCGCAAGCAAAGAGTAAAGTAAACTCGAAGTGAACTTGTGTATATTACAAAAATTAAGTAACAAATAGCAAAAATAAAAGCATTCCAGTAAAATTGAATTGCTCAATTCACAAGCTCAGTCGTATGTCTTATCGTTTAAAAAAAGACGACTCTTGTTTATGTGCTTGTGAACAGACAAATTTCTTGTATCGTTATTTTGTCGTATCTTAAATGTCAATTTAATTAATACTAAGGCAAGACGATTTAATGCCAGGTGGCCTCGAGAGATCAGGTGACTAAGAAAATCTTTCTATATTTGAACAATCAACAGTGTTAATATATCAGCTTTTTGACATTCCAAATATAAATTCACCGTGCAGAATTTATATTTGGACTATCAAAAAAGCCGATACATTAACACAGTTTGCAGTTCAAATATGGTAAACAATTCGTAGTCACCTGATCTCTCGAGGCCACCTGGTATTAATTCACCTTGCTTTGATACCATGAAATGAGACCAGGCATGGGAATTTTAGTTTGACGCGAAATAGAATAACTTTTTTCGCGACAAGCAATTTTGATTAAAATAGTTTGAAAATTAAATTGAAATGAATCAATTATATAGTTATCATTAAGACGAATGTATTTTCTGGTGTTACTTATCATATATATAAAATATTTTTAAAAATTAATCTAACAAATAGAATTTTCCCAGACCTGGCCTCAATACAACTATTTGAAGAACATATAAAATTCAATCGTATAATTATAACGCACGTTTGTATGAAAATTACCAACAACAAAAATACAATATTGTATAATTAGACGATTACACAACACATACGACGTTAATACGAGCTTGTGAATTGAACAAATATCTTAAATTATTTTCTAAAATACTTAATTCCACCTTGACTTGCTTCAGTAATTGATGTTTCTGTTTTATAGCCAAATTTAGAATTTTGTTTTGTAGGCCTTGAATGTATCTCGAAATTGATTGTTGAAAAATTGGACCATTCATATCAAAAAGATTAGAAATATTTTTAGTTGCATTCTTAATGAATTTTGGAATTATAGCTGAATTGAGGCATCTAATTAAAAACGTTATTGCTGCCTTTAATCTAACTATTTTATTTCGTATGCCCTTATATCTATTCATGGCTTTTCTTACAACATCATTTCTCTTTACTGCATTGAAATTCATCGTCTATTTTGTACGGTTTTTGAATCCGTAATATTTAAAAAATTATTTGTCCTTCAGATTTACTTCTCTTTATTTAATAAATATAAACGGCAGTGTTTATTTATCTATTTTCTTCTCTTTATTAATTTTCCTCTCTTTAATTAACAAATAAAAGCGGCAGTGTTAATCAATATTGCGGCGTGCTCTCCTTTATTGCTTATAATTACTTTTTTATTTCGACATTTTTTATGTTTAAAATTATTTATTATTGAATATTAAGCACTAGGTCAGTTTTTTTATAAAAAGTTATTTATTATTCCAATATTTCGTTACACTTTGTGTAACTTCTTCAGGGATAAATTATTATAACAATTTTTCGAATAAAAAATATTAACAATACAAATTGTCACAAAAAGAAAATATTTGAAAAATAATTTGAAGTTAAAATTGAAATAATTTTCAAACACAACAAAAAACTTAATACCATGAACATATTTAAAAAACATCTTTCATCTATTATTGTTAGTATATTTTGATATTAAATGTCTGTAATTCTGAGCAACGATATCAGTATCTGCTTTAAAGTTTATTTTACGGTCTGTGGGTGTATTAATAATTTGTAGCATCTCTAACATATATCTTCTTTTGTAATTATTTTCTGTATTTAATACCGAGACATTCTCAAATTCTGGATAATGTCTTAATGTAGAACAATGTGATGCTAATGCAGTTTTTTGTGAAGATATTATATCTCTATATCTTTGATTCGATCTATGTCCCGCAATTCTAGTCTTCAATTTATTCTTTGATGTACCTATATATACTTTATTGCATATTTCATTATCCTTACCTTTACAAGGAATTTTATAAACTATATTAGAGATATCTAACTTTTTTATTCCATCCTTCATTTTCTAAATAATTTACCTAATGTATTATATGTTTTATGCGCCATTCAATATGTATTTCTATCAAATGTATTGGATTTTTCCAATCAGTTCGACTGAACTCATAACTTAATTGTTAAATTCCAAAGGCACTTAGCAAAAAGGATGTACATGTTCAAATAAACTGAACAAACATTCACATACACTAGTACTTGTAATTATCAATGACAATTCATACTAGAATAGAAAAATAATAAAAATAAGCTTAACACAAGACAAAAGAAAAAAGTGAATATCAATAACTATCAAATGAAATACAGCTCTAAGACTGACATTATGAATTTATTAAAAGTAGATGATATTCAACTCTTGGCTGCAAACAACCGACTTTGGTCGAGTGATCTAAGCGCTAAAGAACTCTGATTAGATTAGCGGGAGCTATCGAAACGTCAGTTCAACCCTCCGCGCAGTCAAAATTTTCATTGTCTACATGCTTCACATTTATCTCTAAATAAAATGCAATTTAATTTGAAAATTAAAATTAAAAACCGAACTCAAGCCAAAAATAATTAAATTTCATAATTTGAAAAATGTGTAGTCGTTTGAAGCGTCTTCATTATATTTAACGTCACAATAAATTGCGTTTGGCGCCCTCTATAGAACATAGGGGTATGTTCTTAAATTCAGTAATTGTGCAATAATGAAAGTTCTGCGCTCGAAAACAAACACTTTGGAGTAAATTTTTGCGTAAAACCTTTCTTTATAAAAACAGTTGACAGTGCTGCCACAGACTGTTGCGAAATAGCAGATTTTTAATTACTGTTGCAGTAGTTTGCAGACCGGCTGTACAGATTTACTGCATTTACGAATTCAGCCAAGGTAATGACGAAAAAAATAAACATATTTTAATGATGGTATGTTGGGTATCAAATGAAACATTGACTAGGACCAACAATATATGTATTGTTAAATTTTGTTCTTTTGTGGCAGTCAATACGCTTCCAACGACGCCCCATTTCTAAAATAATGCTTAGTAGCTTAGAAGTCATGAGGGAACAGATGAACATACCACCATATAGCCACATACAAACCGGTTTAACACATAATGCAGCAAGCAAAACTTAAGAATATATATTTTTGCTTATCTCTGAGAAGCATTTGACGGCTAAAAACTTTTTTAAAATCAACGGATACAAAGGATCTCCAGGGTAGAGCGTGTGGTGGCTCGGCTATACTAATAAAATCACGATTAAAACACTACTTAATGGGTGATAATTGTGAAGACTATCTTCAAGCAACTAACAGCTGCATTGAACCTGTTCATCAAAACCTGGTGATTTCATCCATTTTTCTCTCCTCCCAGGTACTCTATTTCGGAAAATCAATATAATAGATTTTTAATTGACTAGGCCCACGCTTTTTGGCCGCCGGTGACTACAACGCTAAGCACACGTTCTGGGGATCCCGTTTCATCCCACCGAGTTTCGAGTTTTGTTTGATACAATTGCTAAAATGCGTTTCAATGTTAAATCCAGTGAGCTGCCAACTTACTGGACAACCGATCGCCGAAAAATACCTGATATTATTGATTTTAGAGTAGTAAAGGATGTGTCCAGCGAAATGATCCAAGTTGAAGCATCTTTAGATTTGTCTTCAGATCACTCACCAACTATTGTCACGATATATTCACATACAACTTCTTCGCCCACTTGTGATTTAACGATGACAACCAGACGTATTAATTGGTTGAAATACAAAAAATATTTGAGTGCTCACTGCACAGAAAATATTCCATTAAAAACGCCTGCTTACATAGATGACTCTACTAGAATGTTTTAGGCAAACCTTAAGCAAGCTGCTACTACTACAAATCTTCAGGTGAGATATAATAAAATTTATTCAGCAGATGTAGAACGGATTTATTTGAAAAAAGAAGAGTTCGTAGAGAATGGCAACGCTAAAGATGCCCTCAGCTGAAATCTAGGCTGAAGAAATGTACTAAACAGCTTAATATTCTACTAGAATATCAAAAAACCGCTTCTCTTCAAAAATTTCTGAATGGGCTCGACGCAACACCTCAAACAGACTATTCGCTATGGAGAGCAGCCCGAGGCCTCAAAAGACCAGTGATATATGTCTCCATTGCGAGCTTCGAAGGGATACTGGGCAAGAACTGACGTTCATCGACACAGGCACTTTTTTTGTAAAATAGTTGCAGAAAGTATTTACTCCAAATACGTTTGATACTATAGTTGAGCTACCATCGGTCCTCGCTATACCAGATGTTACCTTGAGGTTCAATATTGGTGAGATTGAACACTGTATTGCGGGCTTAAATTCGAAAAAAGCTAAAAAAGATAAAATAAGCAATAAAATGCTCTTAGATCTGCACTATACTGCAATAAGGATAATTCTATTTATTTTCACCGGTATTTTGCGCCTCAAATGCTATCCCGCAGAATGGAAGGTTTCGCTGATTACCATGATACCCAAGCCAGGCAAATTGTCTAACATGTCAAAACTATTTGAATAGCTACTTATGAATAAGTTAACACCCATACTGAATGGTACTGGGTGCTTTCCAGTAAACCATGTGGTTAGAAATCATACGAGGAAAAGGTATTTGATAAAGCATGGCACGAAGGTTTAATACATAAACTAAAGCAAAACCTATCCGCAAACACTCTTAAGCTTTTAGAAAGCTACTTAACTGGGCGAAAATTGGTTGTTAAGGAAGGTAATGTTCTAAACCCTCCGCAATCGATTGAAGCCGGAGTTCCTTAAGGCAGCATCCTTGTTCCTGTAGTATATCCAGAGTGTGCAAACAAACAAAACTTTTCGCAAACATTTCATGCGAAGACACAAACTTTTAAAATATTTTTAATCGTTTCGTACATGAGCAAAACCAAAACAAATACTTTTACAATGCCAAAAAAATTAAAGAAAACAATTGGCTTTTCATTCATCTGCATGCTTTAATATCGCGTTTCAATCGTACAACAACAACACAAAAGCAGAAATGTATTTCGTTGAATGCTTCATTGTATTTAGCATAAATACACTAACACATTCTCTACTATGATGAGCAAATCAATCGAGAAACGTTTGCAAATGCAATTTCTTAAAACTTTTCAATTTTGTTCTTGTTATATTCTTTTCTAGCTGCGTGCATTTAAGTTAACGTACATTTTGTGTACACAAGCACAAACAGTACGAAACTAAATGGGACTATCATTCTCGTTGTTATTGTTTTGTTTTTGTTTTACACATTGGAAAATACAAAACAAAACGAAAGCAAACGTTTCGTTTAGTTTATTTTCCTACTCTGATTATATCTGATATATGCCTCTGACTTGCCGGTAAGCAGTAACATACACATATCAACGTTCCCTGATGATACAGCTTTTCTAAGTGTTCACAAAAGCCATCAAGAAGCTGCCCGCAAACTGCAAGAGTATATACCTAATCTGACCAGACATCCCGCTTTTAAGAGGTCGATCCCGCCTCAAATTGTTATCCTGCTTTATCCCGTTTTTTCGACTTTTAACATTTATAGTTCTGGTTTTCTAATTATTCCCAAAAATTTCGAAAATGTTTCAATTGTCAAAATAGATCTTTCTTGTGTTGATCGAATAAAAACTCATGGAGTTAAGGGAACTTAAAATTAAAAAAAATATGTTTTTAGACATTGCTTTAAAACTCAATACTTAAAAATTTCTAGTCCAAAGATAATAAATTATTCAGGCTTAAATTCGTTCAATTTAATTCCTCAATTAAATAATTTTTATTGAGAAAGGGATTTGAAATGCATGCAATAATTTAAAAGACAAAGTTAAATTCTTGACTGTATATGGGTCGAACTGAACACCATGATATTTTAAGATTAACCACGATATCATGATGAGAGCTCTTGTTATACCTTTCACAGTGGTGAAGTCAAATAGGGCACGTAGTTATTTTTTATTGATTACTACAAAAACTAAATTTAGCAACTTAAAAACCATAGAGTTCGACTAATATTGATACCCTCAGTTTGAATTTTTCTCCATTAAATTGAAACGAAAATTCATAAATAGCCTTCAAAGCCCGAAGTTGAAACTAATTTGGTGCCGAACACATGATACTTAAAATGCTTAAGGGCGGACAAAATAGAATAAATTTGCAAGACATTTAGTGAAAATAGAACTGCTTTTGATAAAAAATATTTGCTTGACTAAACTGAACTTTATAAAAAATGACTTCGAATTTTTTTACTCACTGATATACTTTCTTAGGGCCTTATCACGGTAGATCTATAAGGTATACTTATCGGCGAATTGATACAACAAAGCAATTTTTTTTGCGAGTTGTGGTGTCAAAAAATGTATGAGAAAAACTCAAAGCGATTATTAAAATGTGAGCGGATTGGTAAAATATACTACAATTTGACAGAAAAATTACCGAACATATGGACTGATGCACAGACCTTATATATCGACCTTGGGTCGTTTTTTTCCATATCCCTACGCCTCACTTCACATAGAATTTGTTGAATTGATATTTTGGTAAACACTTTACAATGGCTAGCGTTGTACACCTGGTTGTTACGTTATTTTTTTGAATTAATATGTGAAAAACAAATTTTATAAAACGTTTCAGTGAAAAATAACTTACTTTATATGTCAAATCAAGCACAAGTTTTATTCAAGTGTTTGTGTTTAAATTTTTCTCGTAAAGTTGCAATATTTTAAACAAGCCATAACTAATGACTTATTCCATATAAAACCAACGAGTGGTTGGGCCCAACCCCCTCCGAATCGAACCAAACTTAGTATGGTAGTTAAGTTTTGCACAACTAACATTTCACAAAAAAAAATTTGAAGAATATTCCAGTTGTTCCCAAACTAATTATGTACTTAATATATGAAAAATCAGAGAATTTACTTGAAACTACTTTCATATACGTGGTTATAACTTTTTTAGTATCTAAGCTAGACGAATGATTCATGTCTAGTTTTAAATGTATTATAACAACGCTTTAACGGCTATAAAAATGAAAAAAGTTTTCAATATTATAGAAGTTGTTTTTTCATAATCCGCGATTCATGATGCGGTAACTAAGAAAATGGTATTTTTAAAATTTTCAAAAAAATATATATTAATGTTTAACCCCTCCACTATGTCCTCACCAAATCTACATGTGGTACTTTTATAGGTTCCTGGGCTATTAATAAAACTTAAACAAAGCAGAAATTTGAAAGAAATTGTTAGTAACACCGGCACACAAAAAAGAAAAATTGATATCTACATTTGACCAGAACCGCTTACCTACATGTGTTTTGACGCCCTGAATCCGAATTTGAGGTCCGCTTTGATCGTAAACCATCAAGATTTCGAATAAAATTGCAAAAGCTGTAAAAATCTGGAAAACTGTAGTTTTTCGCAATTTATTCTTCATTTTGAGATTGTACGAACCAAACGGACTCCAGATTCGGATTCAGCGCGTCAAAATATATGTAGATAGTTAAGTCTCGTCAAATTTAAAGACCATTTTTTTACGTGCCTTTGCACCGGTGTATTGGCTAAGAAGAAAGGGGGGTGTACATATGAGCAGACCCACATACCAATATTTTTTTGACGCGCTGTGTCCGAATTTGAGGTCAGTTTAACTCGTATATCATACAAATTTCGACTAAATTGCAAAAAAATTTAATTTTCCAGAGTTTTACAACTTTTACAACTATTCGAAATCGTGATGGTTTACGAGCCAAACGGACCTCAGATTCGGATTCAGGGCGTCAAAACACAAGTAGGTAAGTGGTTCTGGTCAAATGTAGAGATCAATTTTTCTTTTTTGTGAGTCGGTGTTACCAAAAATGTTATTAAAATTGCTGCTTTGTTTAAAAGTTTTATTAATAACTCAGGAACCTGTAAGAATACCACATGGAGATTTGGTGACGATATGGTGGAGGGGTTAAGCAATAATATATATTTTTTGGAAAATTTTAAAAATACCATTTTCTTAGTTACAGCATCATGAATCGCGGATTATTAAAAAACAACTTCTACAATTGTGATAACTTTTTTATTTTTATAGCCGTTAAAGCGCTATCATAATACCTGTAAAACAAGACATGACATTCGTCTAGCTTAGATATTAAAAAAGTTATAGCCACGTGTATGAAAGTAGTTTCAAGCAACTTTTGTATTTTATCACACATTAAATGCATCATAATTTGGGAACCACTGGAGATATTTCCAAATTTTTTTTTTGTGAAATGTTAGTTGTGCAAGACTTAATAGTCTAAGATCCCACCTAACAAATAACTTCACCCATCTGCCTACCGGATAAAACACTATATTGTGTTATTGATTTTTTGTAGCTGGATAAAAAAAGGTAAACTACTTTAGGTATTGCATATTAAATATCGTTGAACGAAAAAATTTACACAGATATATTTAAAGAAGGACTAAAAAGAGCATTAAAAGTTCTCGAATTCATTTTAAAGTAGTGTTAGATTTGTAAAAAAACGCCTATATATACGTTTATAACATTTCGAATAAAGTCCCTAAAGTGGCAACGTTGACTCGGCTCCGCAAATATTGTAGATAGTAGGGTTCTCTTCTTTCATCAAAAAAACTAATCAGGGGTTTCATAATGAGTCCTGAGTAACTGCAATGTTGGTTGTTCTCTCGTAGTTACTTGTACGTGCAATCCTTTTCGCATTCTTTTAAAATTTTGCAACTGCGATTTTATATATATTTTACTTGGTCAACCGAATAATACCATCTTGTTAATAAAAATTTTATATAATTTTTAGTATATCTTCAAGATAAAAGATAACTGCGAGTATATTTATAGTATCAGCTCAAATATTAAATCCGTGGTAACCCTAAGAACTGACCAGAAATTCATAGGCAACCCAAGTTTTCTTGTTTCTTATGCTCTGTACTATCGACCTGCATTGGTTTTATACGGTTGACAGATGGTTGGAAATTTCAAAAAAATTACGCATTAAAGCCGTGGCAACCCGAAGAACTGACCGGAAAATTATAGGCAACCCTATGCTTTCTTGATCCTTATCCTCTGTACTATCAAACAGCATTGGTTTTATCCGGTTGGCAGATCGTGCGAAATTTCCAACAAATTGACCACTTTAACCTTTAATTAAGCATAGTTTAGACCTGATTTCAATAGGCAACCCATGTGCGATATGTTGTTTGATATGATATAAACTCAATGAAATAGGTTTTATCCGGTTGGCAGATGGGTGAACTTATTTGTTATGTGGGATCTCGTACTATAAGTGCCACACCGAGTTTGGTTCGATTCGGAGGGGCAGCCTTGGGGAGTAATGATTACATTTTCACTTCAATTACATACAAGTAATTTGTAATTGCCTTGGTGCAATTACAAATTACTTGTAATTGTAATTGGACTACTACCAAATACATTTACTTCTGATTGTAATTGCTGTAGCACCAATTACAACTATAAATAATTGTAATTGTAGGAAGCCTATTACAAATTACTTGTAATTGTTAATGCAATCATACCAATTGAAATTACAAGTAATTTATGTTGGCATGATTGCAGTTACAATTACAAGGAAAATTTAATTTAATTACAATATACTCAATTATATTTTAAAATTTTTGGAAGACTTTTATATAGCCGAAATGACGAAAAATTTCTGCAGATTGTGAGAATAAGAAACAATCCCTTAAATTGTTTATACTCACAAGCTTGACGAGCAGCAAAAATGGCAAACATCACTTTTAATCTCAAAATACGCGAAAAATTGCTGAATTGCTGAATTGCAAACAAGCCGTAAAATTTATTAAACATCGCTAAAATTGTAAGGAATGCAAAAATCTCAGAAAAAATCGTGAAAATGAAAATTCGGAAAAACTTAACATTAAAAACATAGAAAACTCTGAGAGTGATTAAAAATCGGTAATATATATATATATATATATATATATATATATATATATATATATATATATATATATATATATATATATATATATATATATATATATATATATATATATATATATATATATATATATATATATATATATATATATATATATATATATATATATATATATATATATATATATATATATATATATATATATATATATATATATATATATATATATATATATATATATATATATATATATATATATATATATATATATATATATATATATATATATATATATATATATATATATATATATATATATATATATATATATATATATATATATATATATATATATATATATATATATATATATATATATATATATATATATATATATATATATTACCGATTTTTAATATATTATTTTATATATTTTATATATATTACCGATTTTGTTCAACGTTTTTTTCGTTCCGAGGTGTCCCCCTGCCGCACTGTCATGGTTTTCGCTGATTACCTGTTTCCGCAACGGGCGGCTACACAGAGTTTCCATCATCATTTACGCCGCGCGTGGCATGTTTGTACAGTTGATTATTAATAATGGTGAAATTAGGGCATTTTTCCGGACTCCGCCGGACATCTGCCATTCGCTGCAGTACCCACTCGCATGGCTCCGTAGTGGCTATTTGTATCACGTTGACGCTGTCGACTGGTTGTCGGGAGAGTGCGTCGGCCACAACATTTTGCTTCCCTTTACGATACTGAATGGTGAACTGGTATTGTTGAAGCTCAAGGGCCCATCGGGCAAGTCGGCCCGTTGGATTGTCGATAGAGTTCAACCATTTTAATGACAGGTGGTCTGTTACCACCACAAATGCGTAGCCTTCCAGATAGGGTCGCCTTTTCCGGATTCCCCAGATGATGGCCAAGCACTCCTTTTCTGTAGCCGAATAGTTCTTCTCGGCTCCATTGAGATGTCGGCTCGCATACGCTATCACGCGTTCAGCCTCATTTAAGTTCTGTGTCAGGACCGCACCCAGGCCATACTCACTGGCATCTGTCTGGAGTACAAAAGTTTTGGTGAAATCAGGGCAGGCTAACACTGGGGCCTCCGTCAATTTTTTCTTAAGTAGGCCAAAAGCGTTTTGCTGTTCCTCTCCCCACTTCCAGTGTTTACCCTTCTTCAACAGTTGGGTTAACGGCTTAGATATTGAAGCGAAGTCAGGCACGAATCGTCGGTACCAGGAAATGACTCCCAAGAACCGTCGCACATCTCTTACACTACGGGGAGGGGTCATCTCGGTTATGGCTGATATTTTGTCAGGATCGGTATGAATGCCATCTTGGGTTATGACGTGTCCTAAATATTTGGTTTTCGCCTTGAAGAACTCACACTTTTCTGGGTTGATTCTTAAATTTTCCATACGTGGACGACGAGACTTCTTTGAGATTTTTCATATGCTCTTCGAAAGTTGCGCCGATAACAATTATATCGTCTAGATACGCAAAAGCATGGGGTTCCATCTCCGGCCCGATTACTCTATCGAGAGCCCGTTGAAACGTTGCGGGAGCAGAGTGCAATCCAAAAGGCATCACTCGCCACTGGTATAGGCCCCGTCCGCTGACACCAAATGCTGTATATTTTTTACTTTCTTCTTCGAGCGGGATTTGCCAGTACCCATCCTTAAGGTCCAAGCTACTTATAAACTTTGCGTTTCTGAGTCTGTTCAGGATCGTATCGATGCGCGGAAGTGGGTATGCATCGGGTATTGATCGAGCGTTAAGTTGGCGGAAGTCCATGCAGGTCCGCCACGTACCATTCTTCTTTTTTACTAATGTAATAGGGAAACTATATGGGCTTCGCGATGGCTCGATACACCCCTTCTCGATTACTTTATTTACCTCTGTATCTATGATGGCTTGCATGGCCGGGTTCCGTTGGGCATACCTGAGTTTAACGGGACGGTCATCTTTCATGACTATCTTATGTTTCGCAATATTGGACAACCCTTTAATAGCTTGAAATTTTGGCAGCTCTCTTTTCAGGAAGCGTGTAATTTCGAGCTGGTGGTTTGGGGATTGACCACGAGTTTCGTTTGGTGGTGTTTCACTACCGGTTGGCCTTAAATCTTTAGATATATCAACAATACTGCTTACCTGTGCTTTACCTCGTCGATTCTTGTCCTTCCCGGCCAGGTTGGGTGTGGTTGGTGGTTGGCACTTGGCGACTAGACCCGCACAAGAAAATATAGTGTGGAAACGCTGTAGGAAGTCCAATCCTAAGATTACGTCTTCCATTGCCTCTTTCATTATGAGAAAGGTAAACTGCGCCGTTATTCTACCCAAAGTCACTAGCATCTTTACGGCCTGAGTGATGATTTTTTTAGTGCCATCTGCGAGGAATACTTCAATGTGAGTCGAGGCATAGGTAGGGGTCGAGGTTATTTGTTGGAGTTGTTTTGGTGAGATGAAGCTTCTTGTAGCTCCCGTGTCAATGATGGTAGAGACTAATTTGCCCTCAATGAGCGCAATCGCCTTTAGTTTTTCATCTTCCCATACAAGGCATGTATTAGATGCATTTTTGGTGCTTGGCTTCGATGATAAATGAGGTAAACGTTTTTCTTTCTTTACCTTTTCTCGCATCATGCGATGGTGCTCTCCTCGGTTGGGTTGTGAGGAGGTTGGAATGCTTTCCAATTCATCAGCCAACTGCATCAGTTCACTCAGCGTTGAAAAATCCTTTCTACGGATATACCACTGGTAGTCGGGATGGGTGCTCCGAAAGATACGCTCGAGCTTTTGATCTTCGGTAAGGTTGGTAGGCCGCATGAGACCTTGTATTGCAAGGACATAGTCCTTGAACGATTCACGTGGGCGTTGAGTTCGCTTTCGTATCTCGTCTTCTAATTTTTCAAAGTAGCGAGGCGGAAGAAAGAATGCGAGAAAGTCTTTCCGGAAGATTGCCCAGTCTTTCCAGCTTTTGTTGTTGTTATGGAACCAGATTATAGCTCTTTCCCGCAAGACCTCTGGCATTACGCGGGGTAGTAGATTGATATTGTACATATCAGCGAGCTCTTCAACGCGCTCTATAAAGTCCAATGGGTCCATCGTCGAACGCTCTCGATAACACCAATTCGTTCTTCGCTGTGGGGAAGTGTGTTGTTAACTGCCGGCGCTGTCGGTGGTGCACAAGACACTGAAGGAGAAGGGACCAATTCTGGCACTTTAATACTCGTAGTCCCAGCACTGGACTCAGTTTCTTCCTGGCGAATTTTGGCGAATTTCCCCTTTGACCGGTGACGTTAAGGTTTCACACACTTTCACACCCAAGGATGAACTTGGCGCACTCCCGGCGTTGGACTCATGTTTTGCCTGTAGCTCCAGGAGTTCTTTTAACTGATCCGCTTCGTGCTCACTAGCCACAAATTTTGCCAGTCGCTTACGGAGGTCTTACACGTTGCCAGACGAATCCTGGTTAAATTGGCTTAAGTATTTTACCAGGTCATCTTTTTTTAAGCTGTACACCCACGATGTCTTCAACATTTTGCACTATTAAATGGATATGGAGAGAGTATTGGAGGCAAATGTAACACTGCGGTCGGATTTAAAACCGAATTCTCTTGTCCTGTGAAGTTACTTTAGCACAATGGTAAATCTAAAAATATAAATAATTTAATTTAACAACTTTCTTTCAAAAATTTTCAGTTTGCTATATCGCCCAAGGATATACTTAGCAAATCTTTATTTAAACTTTTCGTCTTTTAAATTTTCACTTATTTTTCCTTTTTCATTCAGTTTTTTTTTTTGTTTTGTTTTTGCTCAATGTAAAAATTAAAATGTTGTTTTTGTTAACTGTTTTTGTTTTTTAATAAAAATTTATTTATTTTTTTATTTTTTATTTATTTTTATTATCATTTTATGTTTTTATATTTTTCTTATTTTTTTATGACCCTGCTCGGGCGCCATTGTAACGACACGTTTCCGCTGGTTGCTGGGATAGCTCAGCGGAGTCCAGGGTCGTGATGATTATGTTCTAGGTGTCTGTCCTTTTAATTAGTACACAATAACTTTACGTTCTAATAATAAGGATCTTTATTTATGTTTACTTAATCTACACTTAATTCTAAGTTTAGGGGAGCATGATGATTGGCAACGTTCTACTCGGTTACGTAAATCGCTGACCGTAACGCGAACCAGCCGTCGAGCGAGATAGTGGGTTGCGGAAGTTATAAATTCCTCGGCAAACCCAGCAGCTCCTCGTAAGGCAGTTACAACTAATTTACTGTAGCGAAGTTCCACTATAATAAGGCTATTAGGGAAATTATAAATTCCACAGAAAACTCAATAGCACACCGGAAGGGTTGTTAATGATTGATAGTGGCGACGTTCCACTGTAAACAGACTATTAGGGAAATTATAAATTCAAGAGAGATAAAGTGTTTGCGGAAATTATAAATTTCACAGCAAACTCAATAGCTCACCGTAAGGGCCGCGAATAATTAATAGAAGCGATGTCCCACTGTAAACAGACTATTTGGAAAATTATAAATTCAAGAGAGATAAAGTGTTTGCGGAAATTATAAATTCCACAGCAAATTCAATAGCTCACCGTAAGGGCCGCGAATAATTAATAGAAGCGATGTCCCACTGTAACCAGACTATTAGGGAAATTATAAATTCCGCACTAACAGCTGGATAAAGGAGATAAAGTGTTTGCGGAAATTATAAATTCCACAGCAAACTCAATAGCTCACCGTAAGGGCCGCGAATAATTAATAGAAGCGATGTCCCACTGTAAACAGACTATTAGGGAAATTATAAATTCAAGAGAGATAAAGTGTTTGCGGAAATTATAAATTCCACAGCAAACTCAATAGCTCACCGTAAGGGCCGCGAATAATTAATAGAAGCGATGTCCCACTGTAACCAGACTATTAGGGAAATTATAAATTCCGCACTAACAGCTGGATAAGGGAGATAAAGTGTTTGCAGAAATTATAAATTCCACAGCAAACTCAATAGCTCACCGTAAGGGCCGCGAATAATTAATCTATAACCGGCTGTAATGGTAGGGGATTTCTACGAGGCAAATTGCTTAGGGAGTTATAAATTCCACGTCAAGCGACCTGCCAAGCAATCACTACCCTTGGAGCTCAAAACCAAAAGTAAGAAATATTATTTGCGGAAATTATAAATTCCTCAGCAAACTCAATGTCTTACCGCCAGGCCAGCCACGAACTAACTAACTCATTCTTCCCATTGCTTGTGCTTTTATACCTATACGAACGTTCACACATTTACACACACACTTGTCGGCGTCCATCGATGTAAATAGCAGATACACAAAACCATATGAGAGGCTGTGATTCATTAGCACTACCAGCTGTGTTATTCCAGTGGTGATATTAACCGGTAGAGGCGTTACCATACGTTCTGCCGTTAAGTTGAAATTGTTTATTTGAAATTACTTACATTGTTGCTATCTAAGTGTAATAGTACCTAATAACCATCCTGGTGAGCGAATAAAATAAAAGTACATTTAGTATATATGTAGATGATTAAATTATCATTATTATTCCATACTAAAAGGAAAAAAAATTAACAATTCAGTTATTATAATATTAGTGATCAAAATTAAAGCGAATTCAGAGAGAATCATAAATTGAAAATAAAATAATACATTCAATTCGTATTGTGTATGTTGCTAAAAACGAGGTCCCGACTTTTAGAGTTACATTACCTACTCTCATCGGGGCAACGGATCATGGCTGGGTATATCTGAAGCTGTACCCATTGGATGTGCACCTGGCCGCTGCGTTTGATGGATACAACATACTGCTGGCCCTCGATATTTCTTCGGAAACGACTCTGTTGGCGACTGGCTCTTTTGGCCAGAGCGTTACTCACTATCTCTCGTAGTTCATCTGGGACCTGGGCGAGGGTCACTTCTCGGGGTCCGATCGGTAGTGGCGGTGTAGTTGACCCTTCTTGTGGAGGGGTCGTAGTTGGCCCTATTACGTCATTTGGTTGGGTTAATTGCGTCGGGGTGGCTGGATTGATAATGATGACGTAGACGAAGATGCTATGTGTGATATTGATGATGGTGACGACGATGAGCCATTGGCTACCGGGAGGGTTGTCAATGCTAGTGTGGTGGGTGTTGCGGGCTGAATAGTTAGTTCTGCGTAATCTGGTATGACTAGTGCGGAGGGCAACATCGGTAGTGAATGACTTGCACGAGGTGGTTCAGGCTGATACTTTGGTAGCTCTGTCAGTTCCGGGACTGACAGCATCGGTGGAATGGTGATAGGGCCACCATGAGACATGGAAGGATCGGCTGAACTGCTCATTCGGTAGCACCAGCCTCGTCCCGGTGTTGGGGGAAGACTCCAGTTACCAGATTCGGTGGCTGGGCTGACCTGTGTCTCTTTCGACGACGACTTTCCCTCGGACTCGTTTGTACTACGTTGACTCTCGGCACTCTCTGCGTTTAAAACATCTTCAAACTCTGGGTGTTGGCATTGTAGCTGGTACCAGGAGCCGTACGATCATAGAGCGTTCATAGCATTGGAATCCCATATGTCGGTATTGTTTATCCTTATATTCTATGGACGCGTGCCCCTGTCTTTTAGGCGGGGTAGGAGCATGGAAGTTTTAATTTTCCCAGTCGATTGAGGATGGGGATCTAGGTGGAAACGGTGACGGCGGTGTCGGGGAACGGGTGTCTATTGTACGATCGTCGAAACCAAAAAATGTGCGCTGGATTTCTTCCAGTATAGGGTCGTCCAACAATTCTGCATCAGCCAACGTGAAATATTGTTCCGGGTACCTTCGGACTCTGGGCGATGTTGGGGGCTGCATGAATCCTGAAGATCAATGACTTCTATTTGCGGCGGTGGTGGGGCCTTGTGACCGATATCATCTTCCTCTGCGTCCCGTTGGGGTGGGGGTTTCGTGGGTGGAAAATCTGACTTATTGTTACCCTCTGTTGCAACCCTGAAACAGTAGTCTTTTTTTTTTTGTTCTCCCGGCTGTTTTGGGGGGCACTTTGGGGGTTCATTTTGTTTTTTCCTCGGGTTCGGTTGTCGCTTGCATGCGGGTGGACCCCGTTTCCCTTTACTAGTGCTGGGTGCATCATCATCCAGGAAAATTGTCCGTCTTTTCTTCGCATCCTCGCGCTCCAAATGTTTTCGAAATTTTTCTCTCGATTTTTCAAACTTCCTCTGATTGGCGCTCATTCTTCTTATCTGGGCACGATTTTGGTTGGTCGGAAATATCTATAAGGAGAAATGGTAAGGAGGTTAATGATTTAATCGTAGTATTCTTTTAGATCGCTAATATGGGCTGTACGTATATCATTATTTTGTTTCCCCACAATTGTCACAATAACCGGTGAAATGAATTCCTTCACAGTATATGGTCCCCCAAACTTAGGCGCTAATTTCGCGGTAAAGTTATCAATTGCTTTCGAAAGGGGGTGTTGGCGTACTAATACTTGATCTCCGATCTGCGGCTTCCATCGGCGCCGGCGCAAGTTGTAATGTTTCTGTTGCTTTTGGGATGCCTTTTCCAAGTTGCGTCGGACGATTTGAAATACTTCCTTGAGTTCGTTGGCTCTTTCTCCAGGTGCGGGGTTTCGTGCTGCAGTTTCTAGGGTCACTTGGTCATACAACGCGTTCGGAAGACGAGGCTCCCGACCTTGTGTGAGGTAGGCGGGCGAGTATCCTGTTGATTCAGCCACGCTAGTGTTAATGGCTAGCATGATCTCGGGTATCCATTCGTCCCAGGAATTATGGCGTTGGCCCGAAAATTGCGCAATTATCGTTTTTATGGTGCGGTTAGCTCTTTCGGTCGGGTTCTCTTGTGGGGTGTACGGAGCTGTAAATTGCTGTCGCGTGCCATGCATCTCCGCGCACCGTCTAAAAATTCGAGATGTAAATTGGCTTCCATTATCGGTAATGATCCGTTTTGGAACGCCGTATCGGGCCACGATGCGTTCGCGAAAGGCCTTCACCAGGCCCTCTGCTGTAGCCTTCCGCAAAGGTATTAATTCACACCATTTTGAAAAGGTGTCAAAAAAAACAAGCAGCATTGTGTTGCCATGCTTCGTTCGCGGTAGTGGACCCACAAAGTCTGCCGAAATGGTAGCCCATGGTTCTTCGGGAATGCGCGTCAGCATTTCTCCTGCTGGGTTACTTTATATTTCTGACACGATTCACATTGTCGCACAAATCGCTTTACATCTCTGGCCATTTCCGGCCAGTAATAACGGCATGCGATTTTGTTCAACGTTTTTTTCGTTCCGAGGTGTCCCCCTGCCGCACTGTCATGGTTTTCGCTGATTACCTGTTTCCGCAACGGGCGGCTACACAGAGTTTCCATCATCATTTACGCCGCGCGTGGCATGTTTGTACAGTTGATTATTAATAATGGTGAAATTAGGGCATTTTTCCGGACTCCGCCGGACATCTGCCATTCGCTGCAGTACCCACTCGCATGGCTCCGTAGTGGCTATTTGTATCACGTTGACGCTGTCGACTGGTTGTCGGGAGAGTGCGTCGGCCACAACATTTTGCTTCCCTTTACGATACTGAATGGTGAACTGGTATTGTTGAAGCTCAAGGGCCCATCGGGCAAGTCGGCCCGTTGGATTGTCGATAGAGTTCAACCATTTTAATGACAGGTGGTCTGTTACCACCACAAATGCGTAGCCTTCCAGATAGGGTCGCCTTTTCCGGATTCCCCAGATGATGGCCAAGCACTCCTTTTCTGTAGCCGAATAGTTCTTCTCGGCTCCATTGAGATGTCGGCTCGCATACGCTATCACGCGTTCAGCCTCATTTAAGTTCTGTGTCAGGACCGCACCCAGGCCATACTCACTGGCATCTGTCTGGAGTACAAAAGTTTTGGTGAAATCAGGGCAGGCTAACACTGGGGCCTCCGTCAATTTTTTCTTAAGTAGGCCAAAAGCGTTTTGCTGTTCCTCTCCCCACTTCCAGTGTTTACCCTTCTTCAACAGTTGGGTTAACGGCTTAGATATTGAAGCGAAGTCAGGCACGAATCGTCGGTACCAGGAAATGACTCCCAAGAACCGTCGCACATCTCTTACACTACGGGGAGGGGTCATCTCGGTTATGGCTGATATTTTGTCAGGATCGGTATGAATGCCATCTTGGGTTATGACGTGTCCTAAATATTTGGTTTTCGCCTTGAAGAACTCACACTTTTCTGGGTTGATTCTTAAATTTTCCATACGTGGACGACGAAAGACTTCTTTGAGATTTTTCATATGCTCTTCGAAAGTTGCGCCGATAACAATTATATCGTCTAGATACGCAAAAGCATGGGGTTCCATCTCCGGCCCGATTACTCTATCGAGAGCCCGTTGAAACGTTGCGGGAGCAGAGTGCAATCCAAAAGGCATCACTCGCCACTGGTATAGGCCCCGTCCGCTGACACCAAATGCTGTATATTTTTTACTTTCTTCTTCGAGCGGGATTTGCCAGTACCCATCCTTAAGGTCCAAGCTACTTATAAACTTTGCGTTTCTGAGTCTGTTCAGGATCGTATCGATGCGCGGAAGTGGGTATGCATCGGGTATTGATCGAGCGTTAAGTTGGCGGAAGTCCATGCAGGTCCGCCACGTACCATTCTTCTTTTTTACTAATGTAATAGGGAAACTATATGGGCTTCGCGATGGCTCGATACACCCCTTCTCGATTAATTTATTTACCTCTGTATCTATGATGGCTTGCATGGCCGGGTTCCGTTGGGCATACCTGAGTTTAACGGGACGGTCATTTTTCATGACTATCTTATGTTTCGCAATATTGGACAACCCTTTAATAGCTTGAAATTTTGGCAGCTCTCTTTTCAGGAAGCGTGTAATTTCGAGCTGGTGGTTTGGGGATTGACCACGAGTTTCGTTTGGTGGTGTTTCACTACCGGTTGGCCTTAAATCTTTAGATATATCAACAATACTGCTTACCTGTGCTTTACCTCGTCGATTCTTGTCCTTCCCGGCCAGGTTGGGTGTGGTTGGTGGTTGGCACTTGGCGACTAGACCCGCACAAGAAAATATAGTGTGGAAACGCTGTAGGAAGTCCAATCCTAAGATTACGTCTTCCATTGCCTCTTTCATTATGAGAAAGGTAAACTGCGCCGTTATTCTACCCAAAGTCACTAGCATCTTTACGGCCTGAGTGATGATTTTTTTAGTGCCATCTGCGAGGAATACTTCAATGTGAGTCGAGGCATAGGTAGGGGTCGAGGTTATTTGTTGGAGTTGTTTTGGTGAGATGAAGCTTCTTGTAGCTCCCGTGTCAATGATGGTAGAGACTAATTTGCCCTCAATGAGCGCAATCGCCTTTAGTTTTTCATCTTCCCATACAAGGCATGTATTAGATGCATTTTTGGTGCTTGGCTTCGATGATAAATGAGGTAAACGTTTTTCTTTCTTTACCTTTTCTCGCATCATGCGATGGTGCTCTCCTCGGTTGGGTTGTGAGGAGGTTGGAATGCTTTCCAATTCATCAGCCAACTGCATCAGTTCACTCAGCGTTGAAAAATCCTTTCTACGGATATACCACTGGTAGTCGGGATGGGTGCTCCGAAAGATACGCTCGAGCTTTTGATCTTCGGTAAGGTTGGTAGGCCGCATGAGACCTTGTATTGCAAGGACATAGTCCTTGAACGATTCACGTGGGCGTTGAGTTCGCTTTCGTATCTCGTCTTCTAATTTTTCAAAGTAGCGAGGCGGATGAAAGAATGCGAGAAAGTCTTTCCGGAAGATTGCCCAGTCTTTCCAGCTTTTGTTGTTGTTATGGAACCAAATTATAGCTCTTTCCCGCAAGACCTCTGGCATTACGCGGGGTAGTAGGTTCATATTGATATTGTACATATCAGCGAGCTCTTCAACGCGCTCTATAAAGTCCAATGGGTCCATCGTCGAACGCTCTCGATAACACCAATTCGTTCTTCGCTGTGGGGAAGTGTGTTGTTAACTGCCGGCGCTGTCGGTGGTGCACAAGACACTGAAGGAGAAGGGACCAATTCTGGCACTTTAATACTCGTAGTCCCAGCACTGGACTCAGTTTCTTCCTGGCGAATTTCCCCTTTGACCGGTGACGTTAAGGTTTCACACACTTTCACACCCAAGGATGAACTTGGCGCACTCCCGGCGTTGGACTCATGTTTTGCCTGTAGCTCCAGGAGTTCTTTTAACTGATCCGCTTCGTGCTCACTAGCCACAAATTTTGCCAGTCGCTTACGGAGGTCTTCCACGTTGCCAGACGAATCCTGGTTAAATTGGCTTAAGTATTTTACCAGGTCATCTTTTTTTAAGCTGTACACCCACGATGTCTTCAACATTTTGCACTATTAAATGGATATGGAGAGAGTATTGGAGGCAAATGTAACACTGCGGTCGGATTTAAAACCGAATTCTCTTGTCCTGTGAAGTTACTTTAGCACAATGGTAAATCTAAAAATATAAATAATTTAATTTAACAACTTTCTTTCAAAAATTTTCAGTTTGCTATATCGCCCAAGGATATACTTAGCAAATCTTTATTTAAACTTTTCGTCTTTTAAATTTTCACTTATTTTTCCTTTTTCATTCAGTTTTTTTTTGTTTTGTTTTTGCTCAATGTAAAAATTAAAATGTTGTTTTTGTTAACTGTTTTTGTTTTTTAATAAAAATTTATTTATTTTTTTATTTTTTATTTATTTTTATTATCATTTTATGTTTTTATATTTTTCTTATTTTTTTATGAATACTTCTTAGTGTCCCTGCTCGGGCGCCATTGTAACGACACGTTTCCGCTGGTTGCTGGGATAGCTCAGCGGAGTCCAGGGTCGTGATGATTATGTTCTAGGTGTCTGTCCTTTTAATTAGTACACAATAACTTTACGTTCTAATAATAAGGATCTTTATTTATGTTTACTTAATCTACACTTAATTCTAAGTTTAGGGGAGCATGATGATTGGCAACGTTCTACTCGGTTACGTAAATCGCTGACCGTAACGCGAACCAGCCGTCGAGCGAGATAGTGGGTTGCGGAAGTTATAAATTCCTCGGCAAACCCAGCAGCTCCTCGTAAGGCAGTTACAACTAATTTACTGTAGCGAAGTTCCACTATAATAAGGCTATTAGGGAAATTATAAATTCCACAGAAAACTCAATAGCACACCGGAAGGGTTGTTAATGATTGATAGTGGCGACGTTCCACTGTAAACAGACTATTAGGGAAATTATAAATTCAAGAGAGATAAAGTGTTTGCGGAAATTATAAATTTCACAGCAAACTCAATAGCTCACTGTAAGGGCCGCGAATAATTAATAGAAGCGATGTCCCACTGTAAACAGACTATTAGGAAAATTATAAATTCAAGAGAGATAAAGTGTTTGCGGAAATTATAAATTCCACAGCAAATTCAATAGCTCACCGTAAGGGCCGCGAATAATTAATAGAAGCGATGTCCCACTGTAACCAGACTATTAGGGAAATTATAAATTCCGCACTAACAGCTGGATAAAGGAGATAAAGTGTTTGCGGAAATTATAAATTCCACAGCAAACTCAATAGCTCACCGTAAGGGCCGCGAATAATTAATAGAAGCGATGTCCCACTGTAAACAGACTATTAGGGAAATTATAAATTCAAGAGAGATAAAGTGTTTGCGGAAATTATAAATTCCACAGCAAACTCAATAGCTCACCGTAAGGGCCGCGAATAATTAATAGAAGCGATGTCCCACTGTAACCAGACTATTAGGGAAATTATAAATTCCGCACTAACAGCTGGATAAGGGAGATAAAGTGTTTGCAGAAATTATAAATTCCACAGCAAACTCAATAGCTCACCGTAAGGGCCGCGAATAATTAATCTATAACCGGCTGTAATGGTAGGGGATTTCTACGAGGCAAATTGCTTAGGGAGTTATAAATTCCACGTCAAGCGACCTGCCAAGCAATCACTACCCTTGGAGCTCAAAACCAAAAGTAAGAAATATTATTTGCGGAAATTATAAATTCCTCAGCAAACTCAATGTCTTACCGCCAGGCCAGCCACGAACTAACTAACTCATTCTTCCCATTGCTTGTGCTTTTATACCTATACGAACGTTCACACATTTACACACACACTTGTCGGCGTCCATCGATGTAAATAGCAGATACACAAAACCATATGAGAGGCTGTGATTCATTAGCACTACCAGCTGCGTTATTCCAGTGGTGATATTAACCGGTAGAGGCGTTACCATACATTCTGCCGTTAAGTTGAAATTGTTTATTTGAAATTACTTACATTGTTGCTATCTAAGTGTAATAGTACCTAATAACCATCCTGGTGAGCGAATAAAATAAAAGTACATTTAGTATATATGTAGATGATTAAATTATCATTATTATTCCATACTAAAAGGAAAAAAAATTAACAATTCAGTTATTATAATATTAGTGATCAAAATTAAAGCGAATTCAGAGAGAATCATAAATTGAAAATAAAATAATACATTCAATTCGTATTGTGTATGTTGCTAAAAACGAGGTCCCGACTTTTAGTGTTACAATATATATATATATATATATATATATATATATATATATATATATATATATATATATATATAAATATATATATATATATATATATATATATATATATATATATATATATATATATATATATATATATATATATATATATATATATATATATATATATATATATATATATATATATATATATATATATATATATATATATATATATATATATATATATATATATATATATATATATATATATATATATATATATATATATATATATATATATATATATATATATATATATATATATATATATATATATATATATATATATATATATATATATATATATATATATATATATATATATATATATATATATATATATATATATATATATATATATATATATATATATATATATATATATATATATATATATATATATATATATATATATATATATATATATATATATATATATATATATATATATATATATATATATATATATATATATATATATATATATATATATATATATATATATATATATATATATATATATATATATATATATATATATATATATATATATATATATATATATATATATATATATATATATATATATATATATATATATATATATATATATATATATATATATATATATATATATATATATATATATATATATATATATATATATATATATATATATATATATATATATATATATATATATATATATATATATATATATATATATATATATATATATATATATATATATATATATATATATATATATATATATATATATATATATATATATATATATATATATATATATATATATATATATATATATATATATATATTAGAATCCTGCAATCTTTGTTTGAAGTTAGAGTAAAAGCCTTATATATTAAATCCAAAATTTCACATGCTCTAGTTTCGTTTAACCCAACGTGCGATTGTTGCAAAAACTGTTTTAATTTTGTTTTGTCTTTGTGAAACTCCAGAAGTTTCTAGCATAGAACCGCATGTGAAATAGAAAAACATTCCATTGTCGTAAAACTCTTGGGCCTTAGTTTCAGTTATAATTAAAAAAACCGGAGAAAATCGCTTGTACTTTTCGCGTTCGTCGGCACTTGTTGAATGACAAAAATCGATCAATGAACACCTATAAATACTACGTATTTTTTCATTATTTTTCTGACAGGTACTTCGAGTAGGTGTTCATGCTTTACCATTTCATAAGTACTTCACGTGTTCGAGTATTCGCTGCACAGCTCTACAACGTAGCTCCCAAATGGCTAGTTCCATTTTAATTTATGGCTTTATTTTCTCCTACTTCATATACACCAGAGCGAAATCTGGTAGATTTCAATTGAAATCTATGTCGAAATCTATACCGTTTACTCAAGGCTTTTTAAACAGTTATCAAGATTTCGTTTCCATACCAGAGATAGTTGCTTGACCTTTTTTATTTTGAAATGTCAAACTGCATAGAAAAAAAGATTCGTCAAATGCAAAACAACTACTGCGCACACCTTATAAAATATACATTCTGGAATAGCGTAGTATTTTTTAGTACTATATAAGCAAAACCACGGTTGTACTAGATTTCGCTCTCGTGTAAATGCACTATAAAACACCTTACGAAAGTGAAATTCATATAGGAAACAAAAACAAAATTACTCAAATTCTATAAATTTGTTTTTGTTTTTCATATAAATTCTTCATCGAATAAACACCTAAAAATTCAGGCTTTGCTGTACCTTTCATAATTTTGAAAGTTTGTATGAACAACAAAAACAAATTTATATAATTTGAGTAATTATGTTTCCTATATAAATTTTACTTTCGTGACGTGTTTTAGAAAATTAGGCCCTTAGTTTATTTTGTTTGATCTTAAATATTGCAGCCTACATTTGAAAAAACAATCGGTCCAGCCGTTTTGGAGTTATACATTTTCTTCGTGGGTCCTTAAAATTTTTAATTTAATGTTATAAGTTTGGTGTATCTGTGTGTCTGTCTGTTCCCTCGAAGAGCCTAATGGCCTAATTTTGTAAGACAGAACAAAATGTTTCAATCAGAAATTTTTGGTTTATTTTTATTTTAAAATTTGTAAAACATTTATAAACGAAATTTTTTGTTACGTAAAAAAAGTGAACAAAAGTTTTTAATGACCAAAATAGTTTTTTCAAACATTGAGTATTTTTCAATCCTTTATAATTTGTTTCGAAAAATTTGCAATGTTTTGGTAATAATATACATATATAAATAATAATTAATAGGTACTTTTATAGAATGGGGAATAATATACAAAATTAGTTCGAAAAAATTGTGTCTTCACTGGCGGAAGCACTAATAAAAGTAAAATGAGCAATGCCAAAGATTTCATTACCACTAGCCCTTGCGCAAAGAAATTTGTTTTATAAATGAAAGTGCATAAATGCGTATTGGATCGACTCACTAGAAAATATTTTTTGTTATGATAAATATAACCAAGTTATGATAAGATGGTAAACTGAATACACATTATTCACTTTACGTGAAATGAGTGGGTCCTACTTCTGTTCAAAACTCTTGAAATTGTGTTTTTTTTATGGTAAATATTATTTTTAAGAACGGTCAAGGTTATTTTACTGTTGGATACAGCTTGAAAAAAGCTTTGATATTAAGTAAAATTATTTATATGTACATACAAGCACACATCTGCACGTAAGTGTGTATATAGTACATATCACATTGTCTTGGAAACAAAAGACTACAGAAATATTTATATGTACCTTGTTTAGATACAGAGAATGAATGGTCATTGCTAGAGAAAATATTTTAGAAGTCCTACTAAAACTAACCGATTTTTAATTTGAGACGGGTAACGAATCGCGTTTCTCATCTTCACACAAAGTGAGTGGGTTTAATTCGTGTTTGATTATGTATGTAAAGTCTATATTTTCTAATTTATTGCATTGAAAAAAGAAAATTATTGAATTAAAAATAAATTTTGTCAGTTTGATGTAAAATTATTTATCATTCCAACAATAAAACATTTTGACTTGAAAAGAAAATAACGTAGCGCTTTACAAAATAGAAAAATTTTTCGTTTGCGTTCCAACCATAAACGCAAACGCAAATTCGTTTGATTTTACAAAATGAGGTCATAAGTGGCTGGACCGATTTTGATTTTGTTTTTTTTTTGTTGTTGGAAAGGTGACTTGATTGAGAGTGTTCTTAGCTATGTTTAAAGAAAAGCGGTCCAACCGCCTAGACATTATCACGTATTTTCTAGCGGCATCCTCTTGAATCTGTGAGTCTGTAGCACCATAGCTCTCAAACGGCTAGATCGATTTTAGTTTATGTTCTTTTGTTTAAAAGGTGACTTTATCTAAAATCTTCTAACCTATATTTGAAAAAAATATGTCTAGCCGTTTTGAAGTTGTCATCCATTTTCTTCGGGGGTTTTAAAATTTTTATTTTAATATTATTTCATATCGATTTTGACTTTTGTCAAGATAAATAATTTGTCCTGCAAGGTGCCAATGGGCATTACAGACAAAAGCAAAACTATTGGCATACAATTTTTTTCCTTCACATTCTCTTATTTATTTTTTAATGTTTTAAGAATATACAATTTTATTTTGTACCTATTTTTAGACGGAAGAAGTTCCAGGGAAAATAACAAGACCACCAAGCCCTCCAATCTTAAATGAAAGCACGGAAATGGATATAAAGCACAACGGAGAGAAACTCAAAGCTGTATCTCCACAATTTTACAAAAGTATAAATGACATATTTCCGAAATTTGATAAAATTGCAAAAAATTGTACCGTGAGCCCTTTATTAACAGCAGTGGAAGATAAAATTAAAAACTTGTCCAACGAAATAAACATATTAAATGAAATCCTTCAAGTAAAAGAAATGGAATGGAACCGTTTATCGCATTTAAAAATGGTAAAAGAAGAAATTCACTCCCGATTAAATAAAAAGAAATATATCCTTCAATTAAAAGAAAGTTTTTCCAACAAACAAGATCAAAATATCTTATTAGAACTAAAGGAGTTGGAGTTTTATTTAACAGAAAATAAAACAACACCTGAAAACAAGCATTCGTCGATAACAATTCAAAAACTTATAGAGAATAGGGCCAATATGAATGCTGACGATCTCCAACGAGAAAAGAATAATACAAGTCGTCTACATAGGTAAAAATTTCAAGTTTTTTACATTTTTAATTTGATGTTAATCAAATTTGCAATGTATTTAGTCTTTTAGTCTCGCAGAATATACTAAATGCTGCTGAATCGTTAGAAAATACTAGTGCTACTAGTAATGGTGAAAAAAATGATTTGGGGATTGCAAGTAAAAATAATAAAATGTATAGTCACTTAGAAGGAGGTAGGTTAGTTAATGACAGAGGTCGACAAGGAGAAGTGAGGGATGTAAAAACTTTAATCGCAGACTTCAGACAAAAAAATTCAGAACTATTACGTCAAGGCTACAACAGTATTCCACCATTTGTATGTGCTAAAGTTAATAATCATGTTGAAAATACTTCTATGCTATTTATTTTTGTATGGTTACAGGAGAAACCATCGCTTGCGCATTTGTTCTCCAAAGACTACCAGGCTGAATTCTATTCATTAGGAAATTCGGTGGACGAAGTTTGTGTTACCCCGATTGGTCGTTCCAAAAAATTATCATCTAGCGGTGAAATGATCAATTCAGTGGTATACTTGTGTAGTTCTTCAATATAAATTATAAAACATATAATCGTAATTTTTTATTTTAGAAAAATCAATATAACGCTCGTTTAGAAGATACATATTTCAAGAGCCAAGTGACAGACGATTTTAATGGAAAATGTCCTAGAAACATACAATATCCACTTTGCCAAGAATGTAAAATTAAAGAGTCTCGTTTTGTTTGTGCTGGTTGTGAAAACCAGTGGTATTGTAGTAAAAAATGCCAGGTATTTTGCTGATTAAATATGTATATTGAAACATTAATTCTAACCAATTTAATCTTTTTTAGATATCGGCTTGGGATAAACATTCCGAGCTATGTAAGGAATAGCTATGAAAATATTAAAAAAGATCACATCATTGGGAGTGACAAATAAAAATATACAATTTTGAAATTTTCATTTTATTTCAATTATATTATTAAACCTTTTATAAATAATAAATATTTTTTCTTATATGTGTTGCATTTTTCAACATAACAAGCGGATAGAGTGAAATTCGATGAAATACCGAAGCAAAATTTTCAGATCAGTTGTTAAAATTTGGCCGACATGAGGCTATACTTGTTGTCCGGACTTTGGACCGGGAATGTATAAAATGCGTCAAAACCTCCCCCTACGCGCAACTCTGTCGTTTGTCAACCGATTTTGAAAATTCTTTATTGGTTTGAAAGGGTTTGCTTTCAGTTAGGTCCCATAATTTTTTTCAAAATCGGTGGGGATATTTGACGCCATTACCCCCAAGTGCTTAAATCTGTAATTTTTGAACTGCAGATTTTTGTTACGGCATCACGCCTACACGGCACAACCGATTTAAATAAAATGTGGTACACAAATAGATATTTGGCCCACAATTAATATAGGTTGCAATTGTTTCCCGGATTATGGACCGGGATGGGATAAAATGGGTCAAAATCGTTAGGGGCTATATATATATATATATATATATATATATAGATATATATATATATATATATATTATATATATAGATATATATATATATATATATATATATATATATATATATATATATATATATATATATATATATATATATATATATATATATATATATATATATATATATATATATATATATATATATATATATATATAAAATATATATATATATATATATATATATATATATATATAATATATATATATATATATATATATATATATATATATATATATATATATATATATATATATATATATATATATATATATATATATATATATATATATATATATATATATATATATATATATATATATATATATATATATATATATATATATATATATATATATATATATATATATATATATATATATATATATATATATATATATATATATATATATATATATATATAATATATATATATATATATATATCTATATATATACATATATATATATATACATATATATATATATATATATATATATATATATATATATATATATATATATATATATATATATATATATATATATATATATATATATGTATATATATATACTTATATATATATATATACATATATATTTACATATATAGATATACATATATATATATATTATATATATATATATATATAATATATATATATATATATATATATATATATATACATATATATATATATATATATATATATATATATATATATATATATATATATATATATATATATAATATATATATATATATATATATATATATAATATATATATATATATATATATATATATATATATATATATATAT
>CATQFL010000117.1:0-56000 GCA_956483635.1 Panzeria rudis | reverse complement strand
GCTAGACCTTCAGAATGGATTTTTCCATGTTCCCTTGGAGAAAGCGTCTAGAAAATACACATCTTTTGTGACTCAGAGTGGGCAGTTTGAATTTTTGTATGTGCCTTTCGGCATCACTAATTCACCGGCAGTGTTTACACGGTTCATATCGGCAGTTTTAAGAGATTTGATACGGGACGGTACAGTAGTAGTGTATATGGACGACATCATCATTCCCTCTATGGATGTGATCGAAGGTTTTAAGAAGTTTATGACGGTATTAGAGACAGCAGCCTCAAGTGGCTTACGAATAAAATGGGAGAAATGTCAGATCCTGCAGAAAACAGTTAGTTTCCTTGGATATATCATTCAGAATGGTGCAATAAAGCCGTCTGATGGCAAGATAAGAGCTGTTAGAGATTTCCCGATCCCCACCGATCGGAAAGCAATTCAGAGTTTCCTAGGGCTAACGTCATATTTTAGAAAATTTATTGGAGATTATGCCATTATAGCGAAGCCTTTAACAGATTTACTAAGGAAGAATGTTCAATTTCGCATTACGGAAGAAGTTTTAATAGCTTGCCAACAATTGAAGGAGGCCAACAATTGAAGGAGTGCTCCTGTTTTAAAACTGTATGACCCAGACGCGATTACTGAGGTACACGCTGACGCCAGCAAGTTCGGGTATGGCGCTGTACTCTTACAGAAGAGTTTGGATGAACTGCAATTACGTCCGGTTCAGTACATGAGTCGTCGAACGAAACCGTATGAGGAGAGATATCACTCCTATGAGTTGGAGGTGCTTGCAATTGTTGAAGCTTTGAAGAAATGGAGGCATTACTTGCTCGGAATCCCTTTCAAGATAGTAACCGACTGCAATGCATTCAAAATGACGATGAATAAAACAGATCTACCAGATAGAATATCCAGATAGGCTATGTTTATGCAAGAATTCTCCTACGAAATGGAGCATAGACCAGGTGCCCAGATGAAGCATGTAGATGCGCTCAGCAGGATGTATTGTTTAGTGACGGAAAGCTCCCTGACTCATAGAATCAGGAATGCGCAAGAAGCTGATGAATGTACCAAGGCTATTAGGGCTGTGCTGGAATATGGCGAGTATGAAGACTATTTCATGCAAAATGGTATACTGTTTAAGGATCCAACGAAGGACCTTATCGTAGTACCGGTCCAGTTGGAGGAAGAAATCATAAAGTTGGCGCACAACCAGGGCCATTTCGGTACAGTTAAAACACGTGAATTGATTGATAAGCAGTATTATATCCCCGGACTAGCAACAAAGGTACAGAAAGTTGTGAAAAATTGCGTTGAGTGCATCATCACTGAGGCAAAGGCGGGCAGAAAAGAAGGATACCTTAACCCGATATACAAAGAAGATCGACCGTTTATGACCTATCATGTTGATCATGTTGGTCCAATGGAGATGACAAGAAAGGCCTACAACTATTTGTTTGTGGTGGTGGATGGCTTCACAAAGTTCGTTTGGCTTCATCCAACAAAGTCGACTGATGCTAAGGCGGTGGTTGAATGCTTGGAGAGGCAAGCATCTGTGTTTGGAAATCCCAAGCGAATAATCTCCGATCGCGGAGCGGCATTTACCTCGCAGGTTTTCAAAGATTACTGTGAGGGTGAAAATATTCAGCATCTGCTGATAGCCACTGGTGTCCCACGTGGGAACGGCCAAGTAGAGCGCGTTCATAAGATAGTTATACCCATGCTGACGAAGCTGTGCGGTGATAAATCACCGAATTGGTACAGACACGTACGTCGCGTTCAAATGATCATAAACTCTACGGCTCCACGAAGTACCCAAGTTACGCCGTTCAAACTACTAACTGGTGTAGAGATGAGAATACCGGAATATCCCGATCTACGAGAAATGCTAAGCGAAGAAGCTGTCAGAGAATTTGAGGATAGCCGAGACGAAATGCGAGCAGAGGCTAAGGAAAACATTGCCAGAATCCAAAAAGAAAACTGCGATACGTTTAATAGCAAACGCAAGCCTGAAGAACAGTATACACTAAACGAGTTGGTCGCCATCAAGCGCACTCAGTATGGCACAGGCCTTAAGCTAAGAGGGAGATTTCTTGGTCCTTATAAGGTAGTCGGTAAACTACCCCACGGAAGGTATGAGGTTGAGAAGATTGGTAACCATGAGGGTCCGAACCGAACCACCACCGTTGCGGAGTTTATGAAAAGATGGCAATCCGAGTTGAATTGCCGTCAGGAGGGCCGAATGTAGGGTACCAAACTTAGGCGACTAGACCATACACTTGCGTATTAACATACTGACTATGTTTTATATTGATGAGAGACATAACGGGCAATGTAGACAGAATAACAAGGGATCACTATTACATACAGGATTTAGAAAAACAGACAGTACATGAGTGATGAGCAGAGAACAGAAACAAGAGAAGTAGTCGAGCAGTTGAACAGAGCAGTCGATAGACGGGTGAAGTAGAAAGAAGTTGTGAAGTAAAGGAAGAAGTTTAAAATTGAAGAAACTAAGTTAAAAATAAAGAACTGAAATAAGTGAACTTACTTAATAAAATCCCTAAACCTAATTAATCTTAAAAAACTACTTTATACCTACTTAGAATATTAAACTACATTAACCTAAGGATATTGAACTAATTTAACTCTAAAATAAACCTAAATTGTTAAATAAAACTAACATAAAACAAAACGTGGTATGTTCTAATTTGGCAGTGGGGCGAACCTACATATATATATATATATATATATATATATATATATATATATATATATATATATATATATATATATATATATATATATATATATATATATATATATATATATATATATATATATATATATATATATATATATATATATATATATATATATATATATGTATGTATATATATATATATATATATATATATATATATATATATATATATATATATATATATATATATATATATAAATATATATATATATATATATATATATATATATATATATATATATATATATATATATATATATATATATACATATATATATATATATATATATATATATATATATATATATATATATATATATATATATATATATATATATATATATATATATATATATATATATATATATATATATATATATATATATATATATATATATATATATATATATATATATATATATATATATATATATGCACAGCGATGTTTTTGCAGTTGGGGTTGTGATATAGTAGGTAGTACAGGGTAATTTGTACAACTCAAGGTCGTACCGCGTTATTTAAACCAGTCTTGAAGTTAGTTTAAAGTCGCTTTCGTTCGTAGTCGTATTTTGCAATTTTTTTTTTAGTTTTTTCTATTCCTCTATATTTATTTATTAATACAATAATAACCTTTTCTAGATATATATGCTTTAACTGTTATATAAATCGATTTTAAAATCATTATTGTGCTTGTGGCGCTACCATACTTAACCTTACAAGTTCCCGTTTTTTTTACGGCGTTAGCAAATTATGGTGGTTGGCCGCTTTGTACCTTGTTGGTCTTAACGGCGCTCAAAAGTATCTAGTGGGGTACTCTGATGAATTCAAGGCGTATTGATACAAGGTGGTCTTATTAGGAAATATTAACAACAGCTGACTTTACCAAAGTGTCAAACTCTATGTGAAAAAAACTAAACAACAACATTTTATGCATGCATTTATCATGACAGAGTGGTAAAGTCCAGTTGTTGTTGCACTAATAAGGCCACCTGGTATTAATACACTTTGGATGATTTTTTGTACGTAGCCTGACAGGTTACAACATTAAGACTATTACATGAAAGAAACAGCAGGTTTTATTGTTTTGAATCTATCTGAACTATCTCTTTCATATTATGGTAGAAATTGAACATTTTTGGAAATTCAAATGCTAAGGGGGCAAAAAGGGGTAAGAACGGGTAGATTCGGTAGTTTTATATCTCCGGATCTAACTAAGGCAGACATAAAATTCCAAACAAAAGCATAATAAGATCAAAAAATAATCGTAATGTGTTCGCTAATTTTTTGAAATTTGTACATGTAGGGGCCGAAAAAGGGTAAACATATAATTTTGGTACCATTTTGTTAACCCGGGATCTCCTAAAATACTAAAAGTAAAAATAAAATTTATATGCATTCTTCTCTCCTTGAAAAGCCCGCATATGTGCTTTGGTACTTTTTAGAAATTCGAATATATAGAGGGTAAAATTGGGAGTTATTTTTGGTACTTTTTCCTGTATAGCTAATTGTTATATACTTTGAAAGTGCGTCGGCCGCCCTCCCGTGTACAGATCCACTAAAAAGGGATTTTCGGAAATTCACATGCTACGGGGGCAAAAAGGGGTAAAAACAGGAAAATTCGGTAACTTTATATCTTCGGGTCTAACTAAGGCACACATAAAATTCCCAAAACAGTATAATAAGAAAATAATAAACGGACAGATGCTTAGTACTTTTTTGAAATTTGTACATTTAAGGGCCGAAAAAGGGTAAAAATATAATTTGGTACCTTTTTGTTAACCCTTTATCTCCTAAAATACTAAAGATAGAAATGAAATTTAAGTGGCATTCTTCTCTCCTTAACAAGCCCCCAAATGTGATTTGTTCCTTTTTAGACATTCGAATATATAAAGGGTAAAATTGGGAGTTCTTTTTGGTACTTTTTCCTGTGCATCAATTTGTTATGTAATTTGAATGTGTGTCGGCCGCCCACCCAATAAATAGATCCCAGAAGGGATTTTTAAGAATTCAAATGCTAAAGGGGGAAAAAGGGGTAAATTCGGTAACTTCATATGTCTGGATCTAACTACGGTTGACAACAAATTCCATAAACAGCATAATAAGATCAAAAAATAAGCGGACAGCTGTCTGGTACTGTTTTGAAATTTGTCCATTTAGGGGCCGAAAAGGGGTAAAAATATAATTTGGTACCTTTTTGTTAACCCGTTATATCCTAAAATAATATAGATAGAAATGAAACTTAAAATGTATTTTTCTCTCCTTAAGAAGCCCTCAAATGTGCTTTGGTACTTTTTAGAAATTCGAATATATTAGGGGTAATTTTGGGAGTTATTTTTGGTTTTTTTTCCTGCACAGCTATTTGTTACGTACTTTGAATGTACGTCGGCCGCCCTCCCAATGTGTAGATCCACTAAGAAGGGATTTTTGGAAATTCAAATGCAAAGGGGACAAAAAGGGGTAAAAATGGGTAAATTCGGTAATTTGATATCCGGATCTAACTAAGGCAGGCATAAAATTCCAAAAACAGCATAAGATTAAAAAATAAGCAGACAAGTGTTTGGTACTTTTTGGAAATTAGTATGTTTAGGAGCCCAAAAAGGGTGAATATATAGTTTTGGTACCTTTTTGTTAACCCGTTATCTCCTAAAATACTACAGATAGAAATGAAACTTAAAATGTATTCTTCTATCCTTAAGAAGCCCTCAAATGTGCCTTGGTACTTTTTAGAAATTCGAATGTATAAATGGCAACATTGGGAGTTCTTTTTGGTACTTTTTTCTGTACATCTATTTGTTATGTAATTTGAAAGTACGTCGGCCGCCCTCCCAATGTACAGATCCACTAAAAAGGGATTTTTGTAAATTCAAATACTTAGGTGACCAAAAGGGGTAAAAATGGGTAAATTGTTTAGTTTTATATCTCCGGATCTAACTAAGGCAGACATAGAATTCCAAAAACAGCATAATAAGATTAAAAAATAAGCGGATGTGTTTGGTACTTTTTTGAAATTTGTATGTTTATGACCCTAAAAAGGGTGAAAAAATAGTTTTGGTACCGTTTTGTTACCCCGTTATCTCCTAAAATACTACAGATAGAAATGAAACTTAAAATGTATACTCTCCTTAAGAAGCCCTCAAATGTGCATTTTTACTTTTTAGAAATTCGAATGTATAAACGATAACATTGGGAGTTCGTTTTGGTACTTTCTTCTGTACATCTATTTGTTATGCAATTTGAATGTGCGTCGGCCGCGCTCCCAATAAATAGATCCACTAAGGGATTTTTAAGAATGCAAATGCTATGGGGGCAAGAAGGGGTAAATTCGGTAACTTTATATGTCCGGATCTAACTAACAGTTTCCTACAATACTAAAGATAGAAATGAAATTTATGATTTATTCTTCTCCCTTAAGAAGGCCCCAAATGTGATTTGTTCCTCTTTAGAAATTCGAATATATAAAGGGTAAAATTTGGAGTTCTGTTTGGTACTTTTTCCCGTACAGCTATTGGTTATGTACATTGAATGTGCGTCGGTGGCCCTCCCGATGTATAGATTCACTAAGAAGGGATTTTTTGAAATTCAAATGCTAAGAGGTAAAAACGGGTAAATTCGGTAACTTTATATCTCCGGATCTAACTAAGGTAGACATAAAATTCCAAAAACAGCATAATAAGGTTAAAAAATAAGCAGACAGGTGTTTGAATTTTTTTTTTGAAATTTGTACATTTAGGGGCCGAAAAAGGGTAAAAATATAATTTTGGTACCTTTTTGTTAACCCGTTATCTCCTCAAATAATAAAGATAGAAATGAAATTAAAAATGTATTCTTCTCTCCTTAAGAAAAATGTGCTTTGGTGCTTTTTATAAATTCGAATTTTGGGAGTTATTTTTGGTACTTTTCCCTGTACAGCTATTTGTTACGTACTTTGAATGTACGTCGGCCGCCCTCCCGATGTGTAGATCCACTAAGAAGGGATTTTTGAAATTCAAATGCAAAGGGGGCAAAAATGGGTAAATTCGGTAATTTTGTATTTCCGGCTCTAACTAAGGTTGACATCAAATTCCAAAAACAGCATAATAAAATCAAAAAATAAGCGGACAGGTCATTGGTACTCTTTTGCATTTTGTACATTCAGGGACCGAATAAGGGTAAAAATGTGATTTTGGTACCTTTTTGTTAACCCGTTATGTCCTAAAATACTAAATATAAAATTTTTTACCTTTATTAATTACCGACGCTATTTTTTGGTACTTAATTGCCGAAGACAGGTCACGGAGAAGTTGCTGAAAATCTGTATGTAACCTGAATAGTTACTTAACAAACATATGTATATCGTCACCTAAAATCCAAAAGGCTGTAAGCGACAAAAATCTCAAAATAATTTTTTTTTTTGATTGTGATATAATTAACCAAAATACATCTTTCATTAAAATTTTACTCGTATAACCGTATACTCCGCATTGGCTTTCTAAGACTGATTTTAAAATTTGGCTACTAAGAATCAAATGGTCTGAAATTTATAGTTTTTTCCTTCTTCTCTAATAAAAATGAAGTGTACTTACGGCTTTTTGGATATTAGATGACGATATGTAGGTATCCCTACAAGAAATTGCTGACTGAAACTAATGCCCAAAAAATTTTTTTAGTAATACATATGCATGAATTTTGTCATTGACGATGGAGACATCCATCATCGTTGACGAATGTATTTTACAGTTGCATTTTTGAAATTTTTTGACGTAAAAAATTAAATTTCGCTAAATTTAAAATCAATGTTTGTATTGTTTGGCTTTTGGCACGGTTGGTTTTTGTGGCCGCATGCGGGCTGGTTTTGATTCCATGAATGATTTTGTTACTGTCCGAATCAGGGATTATGCAAGTATATCAAATAGCAATACACTCCAGAGGAATATGAACGTAGCATAGTGTTTGGTTATGATGGCCGATAAAAAGCAAACGATTTGCTTACCTTTCTTCAACAATATTTTTGCAAAGTGGCATAGAAATGTTTCTTTATACTCGTATGTTAGCTACACCCTTTGTTCTAAGGTAGGTCATTGCATTTTGCGGCTAGAATAGTGTAACTTGCATAATCAATGAAAAATAATTTACTTCATAGATATTCAATGGCAATAAACTAGGTGCCCTTTTAGGCTGGTGGTTTGTTGAGAATTAAAAAGTGTTGCATCCTAATGTTAAGTTATTTGAATGCTATGTTTTGGTTATGTATAAGTTTCTTATATGCATGATCCAATAATACAGGTCTGTGCAGGAGATCAACTGATGATCAGCTGTTCCTTTGTTTTCATGCCGAGGTTGTCAAACTTCATATAAAAAAAAACAAACAATATTTTTTATATATGGAGTTATTTTGACAATCACAGCAGGACGGCCATTTTGTTCTCTGCTGCACAGACCTGTATTATTGGATCATGCTTATATGTATATAAAATCAGTATGAAGATTTTATTATGGAATAAATCGTGTTTTATTTCAATTGGTATGTTCGTCAACAGTGACGAATATATCCATCAGGTTTGATTAGTCAACTATGACCAATATATCCATCATGCTTGATTAGTCAGCAATGACCTATATATCCATCAAGCTTGATTAGTCAGCTGTGACTAATATTTACATCAATACTGACTAGTAAAAATCATTAGAATGAGCAGTTCAAAAATGTAAAGGTCGGTGCCGCTTAATTTTTTACCGCCACCACTAGGTTGAGTCGGCGGCTCAATAATAGCCGCCAATTCTATCAAGCGCAATATAATTAACCATGCCCTTACACATGCTAATAAATCTTTCAAGTATCGCAGCATTTACACATGTAAGTGAAAGATAACGCTACGAAATAAGATTGTGTGACGTTAAAATTTACAGACCACTCATGGTAGATATTTGTGATATTTTTTGTTATAACAATTAAAAACTAAATTTGTCACGTATGGATCGCTGTTGTTACTGCTATGACAGCGTTGTTAACACAATTGTTAGAACAACGATGTCTTAAGAACAAGAATTGTTGCCAACATGAAATAGACAACAACATATATATAAATTTGCTATCTCTGCCGCACCACCATCCAATAATATGACTGGTGCTAACAAAACACCTCAAGAAATTTCCTTTTTTTCTTTTTCCATAAAAACAAACAAGTTATACAGAAACCACTACATACTAAACTTGACAGCTTGTGTCCTAACATAATTGCTATGTGTTGTGTTTGAACATCAATTTCGAAACATTTGTCAGAACACTAATATTTACTGTTCACACAGTCATTTTTGTGTTAGCAACAGAGTTTAACAATTTCAAATGCAAAAATTTCCAAACTCAAGGCCCTTCTTCACGAGACATAAGTTTGGAAATTTTTGCTAACACAAATTGTCTAAATTCTGTCCTAACACAAGAAATTAACGACTGGACCGAATGTGTTTGTGTTCTAACACATGTTTGGAAATCAATGTTAAAACACAAGGCCCAGGATATATGTTAGAATAAGAAGCTGTTCAATAAGACTTGCATTGTGTGAATTGGGACTTAAAAAATATCAAAATTTTATATCAAAATTTGATATTTCTTAAGGTGGGTCCACATGCACATTGATATTTACTAAAAGTGAAAATTTTCATTTTGTTGTTAAAATTAGTTTTTCTTTTTCATACCAATTCTTCACCAAACAAAATGCATAGAAATTAAGCATTGCTTTGCCTCTCAAAAATATTTAAATTGTTATGAAAAATAAAGCTTGATTGTCAAACTTTTTTAAGGCTTGTTCAGATTCAACCTAAAAAGCTATTTGTCAAGCTAAAAATTAATTTCTCTGTTCGCAATTTTATGCATGAACATCAATTATATATTTTACCGTTGGAATCTAATTCATGAATCATGCTAGAATTATTCGGATATATAACACATTATAATTTATGTATATTGAAACAAACGTCTATACCTGATTTATTTGTATCATGATAAATGGCAAATTCTATTTAGGAAAAACAGATAAGATAAAGCAGGTTATTTTTCAATATTAAGTTTGACATTTGTCATGATAAAAATTTATCACGTATAGACATAGGCTAAAGCAGGGCGAATTGATACCAGGTGGCCTTATTATTGTAAATGAACTTTACCAAAAGTCAAACTCTATGTAAAAAAACGAAATAAAAACTTTTTATGTATGCATTTCACATGACAGAAAGGTGAAGTCCAGTTCTTGTTGTACTATAAGGTCACTTGGTATTAATACGCTTTGGGTTACAATGAAAGTCTTTTTCTAATAAATTTTTAAATGTAATTTTTACTTTTGTAAAAAACTGTTTGCTGGGAACTATCAATGGAAATTCGTCGAGTCTATAGAAAATAATAAATTATATATAGATTAAGAGCTTCTTCCCAAAGATATTTCTAGTGACTACATATGGTCTAATTTAAAAACTGGACGAAGAGGAAATCTTCATAAATTAACTTCGTTTGTATTTTCGATTCCTATTAATAATGCGTTTGTAAAGAAAGAAAAATAATGTAATTTCCCGAATTAATGATAAGAATTAATTTTAATGAAAATTAAATTTTTTCAATATATTTTTGCAAACAAATTAAAGTAAAGAAATACCAAATATATGTGGGAAAAAATAAAAATTCTTATGAAATAAAAAACAGGACCCATTTGGAAGTAAGTAATATAATCCAAATAAAGAATTTTTCAACTCGAATCGTAAATGGCAGAGCCCTGAAGGAACACATAAGAAATACAAACGAATTGACAATTTTCTCCTTTTTTTAAGTCGGATAAGGAATATTTATTCTTTTGAATAGTTTTTGATAGTTTTTGGCAGTTCGTTTTGGCAAATCAAGCTTTTTTTTCTCTAAATGTCAAGCTTTTGCACAATCTGGATCTGGTCGCAGAGTAATGCATACAAAAATATTTTTCTTTATCTTACTCTACGTCTCCACCTAACCATAGACTACTAACTAGACCCGTCACTATACAACAACATTACGAATGGCTCGATTATCGATGGCAACCGAACTTCAGTTGCGTTGCCAGCCGGCAACTTAAAATTTGTGGTTGCTTGAAAAACACTAAAATGCAACTGAAATTGACAGTTTCCAGTTGCCATCCGCAATATGATTTTTAGCAACTGGCAACGCAACTGAAGTTCGGTTGCCATCGATAATCGAGCGAGAAGATTGTATGAGAGGGAACGCAAATCTTATTTTATAATGTAGTTTCTGACTTGACTATGTCCTTCATATTATCTTAGTAAGAGCACTTTGCATGTAAAAATGTACAACACATGACAACAGCCTCTTTTAGCTGTCAAAAGTGAGTATTCTGTTCCATATTATGTGCACCTAGCTTGATATGCTGTTGTAACTTGAAGATATTACTGCGTTGTTAAAACAATTGCACTAACAACTATGTTATAACCTGTAAAAAACATTAACTTGAGCGGTCTACACTTAACATTAACTTGAATTTAATGTTAAGTTAGGTGTAGACTGCAAATTACTAAAATAATGCTTGAATAAAAATTATGAAAAAAACCATAAAAAAGTAGAAGCGGAAATTAAAAAAAGCAATCGGGGGATTATTTTAAACCGTTTTTGAGCCGAAAAAAGATCGTCGGTGGCGGCTTCCATTAAGCCGATTTTAGCCGCAAGAAAAAGCGGCGGCGGCTGTGGAAATTAGTCGGCGGCTCGGCTTAGCCGCGGCTCAGCCGTCTCGACGCAAGTCTCTGCTGCGCAGCCGACAAAAATTTTATCCAGCCGTTTAGCGCACGGTGCAGTCATCTTAGCCGCTGACCATTTTACATTTTCAGCCGCCTTTGATAAAAATGCCCCGGCTCCATTTTCTTCGGGGAACATTAAATTAGGGATGGGCAAATGGATAAATATGTTTGGAAATCAATGTTAAAAAACCAGGCCGAAGAAATATGTTAGAACACAACCTATCAAATTTAATATACGTTTTTTTTTTTGATAATTTGTTTGATTTTATGGAAAAAACGAATAAAGAAGGTTAATAAATAAATGTTTTAGATGTTTTTTAATTATTTGTACATTATTTATCTTCATATTCATAAAATTTTTACAAACAGACAAATAATAAAGTGAAATATATAAAAAAATTCAAAATGCCGTGGTAGATGGGCATTATTTTGTTTGAAAGTATTGTGCCATTTATCGCATAGTATATTGTATAATCGATGGCCCGCTTTACACAGCGTCTTCACAAAACATTAACTTTGGGAAAACATGAGAGAAAACGTTGGCAGAATAATAAAAACAAAATGTCGAATTTTCTCTTAATCTTATACTAGGGGAAGACGTAATATTTCTTTTCCTATAAGATTTCATTTTATGCAAATGCTCATCGAGTTAACATGCACTACTTTTGCATAATTAGTTATTTTATTTTTAAATTTTCACACAACTTTTAATTTATAAATCAATTAAACACAGTCATTTATTTAACACAGAAATTTTATCAAAAACATTGCTTTTCATTTATTTTAATAAGCACTTACACATGCACACTAAGTCATTTTCCTGTACGTGTGGTTTTTGACAGTTCATGTCATAAGATTGTTGTTATAAGAATTCTTATAACAACGCTCTCATAAAAGTTTTTATAACATTGAGATAACACCAATTTGAAGTATACACGTAACATAATTCTCTCTGCGATTGAATTTGACAATCTCATCTTACATATTATGTTACTTGCAGACCTCAAGTTAGAGATAACATAGTTTTGACATTTCGTTACCTTATTATTGGTTTGCTGCTTTTCAATGCTTTTTCCTATGTTTATGGCTAAAACCAATAATAAGGTGACGATTTTCTGTAATACTTATTCATATATTTATTGCTAGTTTCGACGGGGTCTAATCACATAAAAGTGTGACCTCGGTTCAAAGCGAATTCAGTACCAGGTAGCGTTATCAGCACAGCTGATCGTCAGCTGATTATACCCAATCAGTCAACCTCCATATAAAAATAGAAAAACTCACCCGAACTGTCAACGTACAAATAAAAATAATACTATTACAATTTCGTTGTGTGTTGTTTTACTGATAACGCCACTTGATATTAAAGGGCCAAATAAACTACGCAAGTGGCTTGCCAAACATGACAGAAATATGCGTTTGTACAAGCTTGTTGTGTAATATATGGCGGTGTTTTTACGCTTGGCAAGCGGCTTGACTAGCTGCTTGCAGAAAAATCAAAAAATTTAGATATTTTGACTACCATATTGAATTTGTGGCAAACTGATTGTATAGTCTATTGTAAAATTAGCTCATTTGCAACAAAATTTCCATAGAGTGAGGTTGTCGTGGAAAATTAAAATTTAAATCAGTGATTAATGTGAAAAATCTTTGCTTGTATGAACCAGTTTTGCGTAGTCTGTGTGCAAATGAAAAAAAGTATGTTTGCCAAGCCGCTTGCGTAGTTTAGTTGGCCCTTAATTCTTGCAATTCATGTTCTGTACCACCGATTATAGCTCGTAATGTGGTGGCATGCAATAACGTCCATGGACATTATTTACATATAAAAAAGGAAATAATGTCAATATAGTATATTATTTCCATTTCCAAGTGGAAATAATGTCCGATGAAAAAGTACTGCTTTTTACGCGAGCCAACTCTTGCAATTCATGTTCTGTACCACCGATTGTAACTCGCAATATGTTGGCATACAATAAAGTCCATGCACATTATTTACATATAAAAAAGAAAAAATATCAATGGGCATTATTTCCATTTTCATGTGGAAGTAATATCCGTTGGAAAAGCACTGGTTTAGCAGAATTTTTTTTTATTTCAGGAGCTAACCAATATGTTTGTTCATACTTTCACAAAAAAAAAAAAAAAAACACTGACCTATATATTAAACTTCACTTCTCCTGTAGTTCATTGCACCTCACAATTAAACAAACTTATTATTATTTTAAACCGTTCATTGCACTTCAAAATTAAACAAAAGAAATAAGACACTGTTTATAATTACTCTGCATAAGAATATCAAAATTGGGTCATAAATAATTGCAAACTTGCAATCATGCATAAATGGTTGTTTTTTGTACAACGAACTTGTACTTAAGCAATACGCTTAATAAAGCAAAATTTTATGACCTCAATTTTATTAAGCAATACAATTAATAGTAGAAAATTTTAATGACATATCAATAAGTTAGTATATAAGAAAGAAAGTTAAATAAAACATGGTTCAATTACATTTTGCAAAGAAACAAAGTTGTTTTACCAAAAGTGATTTAACCATCTCCACGCAACCAAGTTTCAAGTGCTTGAGTTGCATCAATAAATCTTCCTGGTGAATCGCCTTGAAGATAACCCAAACAGGTTAAACAAAATAGTTTAACCTTATTCATTTACTGAATTAAACATTGGTGACCCCGACGTGATTGACACAGGATCAATATTCGTCTTTGAAGTTGCCTACACTGAAATCACTCCTCTCAGGCAGCTAGGATTGACATACATCGTAAAACTTCCTACACTGGAACATTCTCTTCAGGCAGCTAGGATCAATATTTATCAACAAATTTCTACACTGGAGCATTCCCCTTCAGGCAGCAAATCGTTACTCCTGAGAAACCAAATATTGATACTTTGAACAAGCTGATAGAATCACAGCTGGCAGCAGGTGACTTGATCGAAACTATAGTCCGCAATTTTAAAAAGGACTCAGCTATCAGGAAAACTGTTGTTTACTATGAAGAACGACTCAAAAGGCTAGATAGCGCTTGGTCGGAATTTGAGACCACGGACAGCAAAATCCGTTGCCTCGATCAAATTCCGTTAGACCACGATTACTTTGCTAAAGATTACTACAAAAACATCTCAGAGCTTGTCGACAAATACAAGGATATATTTGAGACAGCTCTGATGAAATCATCTACAGGGGAGGCAGTTCAACAACCAATCACCGACAAACCCACACCAATAATCAAACCCGCTGGTGAGGTAGGATGTAAGACATCTGCAACTATCGCTTTAATAAGAAGGCAAGGTGTAATGATGGGGTCTCTAGAGCGATTGCTCACAATGGATCCGACAGCCGAGAATATGAAGCTGAAAGAAAAATTATGGGACCAAATCCAGAACCTACATTTCACCATATGGGAAACCAGTCATGATCCGGTTCAAGAAGGATACAACATGACTGCATACACTACCTTAGAAGCAAGGATATTTGAAAATTTTAAGAAGGCTTCCCAAGTGGCTCCCGATCCACCGACTCCATATGATCAGCCTATTGGAGTACCCCTGCCTAAGATAACAATTCCTAGGTTTGACGGTGACTACCTCAAATGGAGGACCTTCTATGACTTCTTTCTGCAACTTGTAGGCAATCAGCGGGTTCCTGCGGTCCAAAAAATGTGGTACCTGAAGGCTAATGTAGCAGGTGAAGCTGAAAGGCTCATAAGTCACCTTTCAGCGACTGCAGAAAATTATGAGACAGCCTGGGAAATGCTAAAAGAGCGATACGACAATAGACGAATTTTGGTCGCATCATTAATACAGCAGCTGATCGAACAACCTGCAGTCGGACCAACAATTGCATCAATCAAGCAACTGCATGACACAACTCAGGAATGTCTGCATGCATTGCAAAATCTTGGAATCGACACTACATCCTGGGACCCCATTCTATTGCACCTCCTCGTAAAGAAACTGGATCGAAACACTCATAACCAATATGAAAGATCAATCACAAATCCAAAACAGCTACAGAAAATCAAACACTTCCTAGCTTTTCTGGAAACTCGATTTTAATCAATGGAGGCAATGGGCCAAAAAGAAAAGCCATCTTCGAAGGTATGTGCAACAGCTGCACCATCTAAATCAATTGAGCCTTCGTGCGTGCTTTGTAAAATAGGTCCTCATCAGCTATATCGTTGCCAACGATTTCAAGAACTCAAGCCATACGAGCGCTTAAATTTCATCCAAAAACAAAAATTATGTGTAAATTGTCTGAAATCTGGTCATTCTTCAAAACAATGTACCTCAAGGGGTTGCACGAAATGCAATAAGAAACATAACTCGCTATTGCATCTAGAAAACAAGAACTACCCGTCAAAACAATTAAATGAAGAAAAACCACAGGCAGCATCATCCTCTGCAACAACCATTGTAGAAGCTACGACTTATCCTGCAACACCAGAGTGCTCAGTAGTTGGGAACTGGGGCTTTGTCACCAATTAAAATTGTCAAAATTTGTGAAATTTTGTAATTTATTGCCTAAATTTGGGTAATTAGTGTCAAGGGTGTGTTTGACAAGGGTTTAGGTGGTGTTTTTGTATGTCGGTGCATGTAACTAGTTATGTTAGGCACGCGCAGAGGGTTTTACGATGGCTTGTACGTGATAATTTTCATTTATGAGCTTAAGTGTGAGGTGACGAGGGTTCGAATGTGTGTTTTTATGTTTGTTTTTTTTTTCATTTATTGTTTAATTGTATATGAAAGGCGTGGGAAAAACGAGCTGTATGAATTTTTGTATAAGTGTGGATTGAAAAGGATTTTGGTTTTAAAGTGAGTTTTGGGAAATAGTATTAATGAACTTGTCAGTGAAACAAATTAACTGTGTTTTAAAATTCTAATCTTGTACAATTAAGAAATATTTTGGTTGGGTTGGTGTTTTGTTTTTCATTTATTGTTTAAGTGTACGTTTCCATTTATTGTTTAAGTGTAGATTGAAAAGGATTTTGGTTTTAAAGTGAATTTGGTTGGTTGGTAATATAAACTGATAGTTAGAGTGTTAAAAAAAGTCATAATATGTGTAATTTAGTTTTGTAATGAAATGGAAATTCAAATGCAGAGAACGTATGTCTTTATGTTTAGTTTATTTTCTCTGTCCTTTGTCTGGTTTTCCTGCTTCTGTCTGTCTTTTCCTGTGGTTAAGTGCTTCACAACAAAAATTAAAAGGAGAGATAAAAATCTTTGTTTAAGAAATGTTGATCGTGTGGGTATGAATGCACTTAGGAATAAAAAATTATTATTGATTGTACAAAGTGTGAATTATTTTAAGTCTCCCTGTCTGTCTGTCTGTCTCTCTGTTTGATGGAATTAAATGTAGGCCAATGTTTGGCTGTTTGTTAGAATGAGTTGTATGGATTTTGTTGAAGTAATTATTTTTAGTAATAAACATGGTATCGATTTTGTAATGTAATGTTGTTGTTGTTGTTGTTGTAAGAAGAAAGTGTGGTTGTCTTGATTATGAATAGTTTGGTATAGTGACAGAGTGACGGCAGAGCGACAGACTGGCAGACTGACAGACTGTCAATAGAAGCAGAGGATAGAGAATTTGTTAAGCAGAGATAAACGCATGCTGTGGTTAAGTGGTTCACAAGAAAAATGAAAAGGAAATTCAAATGCAGAGGACGGAGCTGTAGGCAGAGGGACAGAGCGAGAGCGATGACAGATAAAAGAGCAAGCGCGTAACAGCTCAAAAGTGCGCAATCATATAATTGATAGTAAATTCATACTGCTTGCTGACATTTGCCTCTGTCTATTGTACATACCATATATTAATAAATGAATCTTATAGAACGTATATAAGTAAAAGTAATAGGCAAATTTTTTACTAGTATAGTGTGATTTCTATTTATAAAAAGTGCTCTAAGCAAGTTTTACGGCTATTAAAAGAATTAAATAATTGGGAACTTTAAAAAATGAATACATCAAGTCCAATTTTTGAAACTCTAGAGGAGAGTCCTTTGAGATGTGCCCAGAAGATGGAATCATCATCAAGGGAAGAAGACTTAAGTCTCTTCTCTTTTAGTATGGATGAAGAAGCAGAAGAGTTTGTCAACGATTCAATCGTTGACGAAGTTCTTAACTGCATCCTCCATATCAACTCGGAAGACGTAAGCACAATACCTAACAACCAGCTGGGGAGCGTATTTAATGAATTAATTAACAATTCGGAGGATGCACAGCTACTTCAAAGCAATCAGCTGGAAAGCCCGTTTGATGAAGAAGTGCACAAGTTTCTGCTAGACGAAGAGGTGGATGCATTAATGAGAGATCTGAATTATGCTGAAGAGGAGCTCAGTAAATTAATAAAGGATTTTTTGGTGGATGTAGAAGGCGATGAATTGTTGGCTGCTTTAGATTTAAGTTTTTAACTCAAATCAATTTTAAATTATTAATAAAATGTATAGACATTTGTACCCTTGTATTGTAATATCACATACTTAAATATACTTATATACATATATAAATAAATGAATAAGAAAAAAATTTAATTTTTTGTTTTTTAATATACATTTTTTTTTATTATATCAAAAAATATACAGCAAAAAAAATTGTTTAAATATAAGAATAGAATATTAATATAAATTTTTAATTAGTTTCTTTTTTAAGTAAATATGCATTTCTTAAAGCACAAACTCCATAGTTGTGGTAGCTACAATAAAAATGTTCCGGATATTTAAGTTTTATTTGCTTAAAGTTGATACAGCCAATATCCTCGATGTTAAAAACTCTGACTTGAAGTAATTTTTCAAACCATTTCTTCTTTTCCATACCCTTAACATAGATTGTTGAATATTTTAAATTGGTTTTTAAAAATTTTACAACACTCTTAAATGATATTGATCCATCATTCCAATTCAGATGATGAAAGTTTCTTGTTAACCAATTTGCTTCTTTTTGTTTTGCTATTGATAATCTTTTGAAGTTAAACGGTGGGTTGATAATAAAATTTATGTGCTCCTTATTGTTAAAAACAATTGCTATCTCTTTTGCAATGAAGGTGTTTGAATTAGATTTAAATCCTTGCATATCGATGAAAACTTTATCCCCCATCATCTTATTTTTTTTTTATTTACATGATTTTACGAACTTGACCTTTTAATGGTATGTATTCTATTAAGCGATCGTGGATGAGAATGCAAAAAGCTGATGTATCAGTGGGAATGTTGGAATCTGTTTCAATTTCAATTTTTATATCAACAGGACCGTTCGAGAGAGACTCTTTTTGGTGACTGACATCTACTACCACTATGGGCACACTATTTTTGAACTCTTGAGCAGTTAGAAGCGGTTGTGATTCTCTCATGTAGTAGCTTTGTTGAAATCGTAGATACATATCATATAGAATTGCATAACGGTCATTTTTAAATTTTATATTAAGATCATCATATGGGTACGATTCGGAATTTAAATGCACTTTTAAATTGTTTAGATTACAGTGAACAAACTTATTCTCTTGTTGAAAAGCAATCAATACAAAACGGGGTCGTTCTCTATTTGCAGCCAATTTAACATTCCATATATGGCTAGTTCCTGTATTTAGTTGAGGATTAATGTGACAATCCCAACTGCGAAATGCCATCGGTATAGAAGCACCATTGTTAATAATTTTAATCATATTCAATTTGTTAAGATCGGATAATTGTACATGTGGAATTCTCCATGAGATGTTTGAGATACTAATTTTTGGTTTGTCAGTAGCAACAGTTGAGTATACGAGTTTTTCATCGTTCTTATTACGTAAGAGAATCAATTCATGTTTACCGCTGAGTATAATTTTATTATAGTCTTCAGCAAAACCTAAAAATAGTTTCAGTGGTACATAGAAATTAAAGTGTCCGTTTAAAATATCCAAATCATCGAGTTTGTTCCATCCAGCATTATACATGGCAACACTTTCCGTTGGTGATAAAGAAAGGAAATTCTTTAAGGTGCTTGAAATGCCTAAATGTCTTGTATGATCAATTTCTATTCCATTAAGTTCATATCGAATTTCGTCAAAGAGATGTGCCACAAAGTTATTTTTTAATTTAAGATTTAAAAAAGATGATATTTTGCTGTTATTATCATCTACAACACTACCCTCAACATATATATAGCTTTCGCTGGGTAGCACATACAAGTCTTGATTTTGTATTGAAATTCGAATCTCATCATTATTATTGAAGGATTGTAGGTACGGTGTATATGTGTGGTAGTCCTTTTTAATTATACTCTCGTCTGATAGAGGTTTTTCTAGAACATCTAGTATGGAACTCATTTCTTTACCAACTTTAAATTGAGAGACTTCAAAAATTTTTTATTTGCTTGTGTCAGATGTTGTTTTTGTGAAGATGTCTTTAATTTTGGTTTGGTTTGCAATAGTGTTTTATAAGTGTATCCAATTTTATCCTTCGATTGCTTGGCGTTGTATATTATCATTATTTGTTAGTTCTCAAATGTATTCTTATTGTAATTTCCTCTCCTCGGAAATTAATTAAATCACCGTTCTGATCAACGACGCGTAGAGTTAGAGAACTTATCTCTTGGCAGTTAACTGGTAAATAGATAAGATTTCTAGGAATCTCAACAATTTTATACCCTGGTGGAACATTTATCGCAAATTCATGTAATGTATGTGCTTGTGAATTATTCATATATGTGTTAACGACTATATTACACTCAACACGCAAGATATTCACTAGGAAAATATTAACGGGAAGATCTGAGTAATGGTCTTCGTTAGGAGCTAGAATTTTCTTATTGAATCCTAAAAGTTTTCCAATTGTATTATCCTTATTAAAGTATATGGGATCATTAGAACTATTAACTCTAACTTGCATTGTATTGTTATTAGCCTCTATATCAATTTTATTTTCCGGACAGTGCTGCTTATATTGATCTTTAACATAATCAACTATATCATTTAATTCATATGATCCTATTGGTATTTTAATTACATGTTCACCTATATGAAATATATTGTTATAATCATCTACATTAGGTATGCTATTATATGAATGAAAATCAGTTAGAGCACATTCATATCCACCATTTAAACCAATAGGAGGAAAGTAATTAGCTGATAACTCGGATGAGTTTGAGTTCAGAGTAAGTGTTATTGACATTATGGTTGTCAGATTATTAATAAATGAAATTAAACACAACACTTTGTATAAAAAAGAATTTGCATGCTCATTTATTTGTTTTTTCTTTAATATATTAGTTACAAAAATAGGCTTATGTTTAAACTTTACTACAATATTTCATTTTTATTAATCCAAGAATTATGTTGATTAGAAAATCCTAGCCATTTAACGAATACTTTATCTCCTTTAGTTTTGAGAACTCTTTCAACCAGGTATGTGTTGGGAAATTCCGTTTTTATGAGTTCTTCATCATAGAATCCGCCTTTAATAGGATTACCACGATAGTCTTCTAATATGTATGTAACTGGATATGTATTTTGAACTGTTTTAATTGTGAAAATTTCTGTTGTCCAATTGGGGGTGTATCCTTTTTCAAAAACATGTTTATATTTACTTATACGTACATGGTCTCCAACATTGAATTTTGATAATTTGAACAGTTTTAAACGGTTATATACCGTACTTAATAATTTTTTCTCATATCTAGAGGTAACTTGAATAGGTGCCATTTTGATGGTACGATGAATTTTTCTATTATATGTATTAATCAAGTCTTTGTAAATATCAAACCAGTTATAAGAACCATTGAAGCTAAACTCTTTCCACATCATTCCTTTTAATGTTCTATTAAATCGTTCCACAATTGATGCTTTCATTCTGCTATACGTTGAGTAGTGATTAATGTTGTATTTATCCATCAATTTTCCAAAGAGTTTATTGAAAAACTCTTTACCGTCGTCTGTTTGTAAGTTTTTTGGCACCCGTCCCAATTGAAAAACAAGTTCCATTGCCCGGACTGTTTCAAGCGCAGTTTTTGTTTTAAGTGGTACAGCCCATGCGAATTTCGAAAATGTATCAATTACTGTCATTAAATATCGATAGTTCTTATTGTCTGTAGAATAGTTCCCCATTTCAACTAAATCAGCTTGCCAAAGATCATCTATTCCTTTCATAACAACTCTCCGACGTGGAAAATTTTTTCGTGCTTGCTTATGCAGCTCATTTACTAAAGATCTTTTTGAAGTCATTATTTAATGTATTTAGGATTTTACTGAATATATTGTATTCAGTGTGAGTTCTTTTAAGTAGTGTGCGCCATCAAATTTCTTTCATACCCATAAATTAACTCATTTGTCTTTCTAATTTCTTTTTCGAAGAATAACTTCATGCTTAAAATTTTTTCTTGAATTTCATTGAGTTTCTGATTTAAATTCATGTTGATTTCAAGTTGTATCTCTTCAATTTGACTTTGCAGAAACAACTTATTGACAACATCATTTTCCTCCAATGCATTTGCAACATTTTTGATCCTTTTGTTTTGGACATCAATGCTATTAGTTGTATCCATAACGAACCCCAACAGCTTAGGAACATTTTTCACTAAAACTGTGCCACTTGTGCCATTAAGATAGTGCCCAAACTTGTCAATGGACATGATTTATGTAGATAAGTACTATTCTATAATGTTTGCTTCATATAATTCCTCGATAATTGAGACAATCTCATTATTATGATTAGTATGACCTGCAGCTTGTGATGCCAGCAATAGCCTAAGGCGATCTACTAACTCATTGGGATCATCCCAGTATATATAGATAGGTTTATGTGTGTTTAGTTTCATCAAACCATCTCCCTTATAAGTACTATTTATTGTATTAAATGATGAAGTTGACGAGTTCTTTTCATTCTGTTTTCTAAACAATTTGCTGATAATATGCTTATATTTATACGCTCTCGTTCCTTTTATTTGTCCATCAGGTCTATATTCTCTTTTGTACGCATTTGTGCTAACTAAAATTTTTTTATATAGTTCTAGTTCATGTTTATCATAATGTTTTGGTATTTTGTGAAACAGTAAAGAAAATAAACCCGGTGTAAAAGCCCATATTTGATTTCCAATCATTATTTTATTTTCTGTAAGTTTAATATTACTATTACCAAACTTCCATTCATTATTAAAATCTTTATGTGGACCATAGAGAGTATCTAATTCATTTCTGCTTTCCAATAGTGCTAAGTCAGTATAACTCGTATTATTATGTGAATTATTTAGGGTTTCAGATTGAGAGTAAAAATCATCATTATCATCATCATCACCATCAGTATAAGCTTCATCATCCTTAGCAGCATTTGCGTTTCGATCACTAAGTGAGGTGTTTTTATTGAATAACGTTTTTTCAGCAAGTTTCTTTGGAGTGCTTGTCTCTAACTTAAATTGTTGTTCGTTAAATGGGAAATTTGAGTTTTTAGAAATTTTCATTTTTAAATCACCCCTTTCTGCTTTAATACTTCTTTGGTTATTTTTAGAACTATTCACAAATTCTCTTAAAGGATCTATTATTGGTTTAAATGTGTCTTTAAATAGCTCATGTGTATCTGCTTCACCAATTTTTATACTACGGAATTTTTTCTTTAAAACATTTCTTGTCTTTATTAGCTCTTTTAAAACTTCTTCATCCATTTTCAGCTATCAGATCAGGTATCAGAACAGGTATCAGCTATCAGATCAGGTATCAGCTATCAGATCAGGTATCAGATATCAGATCAGGTATCAGCTATCAGATCAGGTATCAGATATCAGATCAGGAATCAGCTATCAGATCAGGTATCAGAACAGGTATCAGCTATCAGATCAGGTATCAGCTATCAGATCAGGTATCAGATATCAGATCAGGTATCAGATATCAGATCAGGTATCAGCTATCAGATCAGGTATCAGAACATGTATCAGCTATCAAAAACAGGTATCAGCTAGCAGATTATATTTTCTATATTTCAGGAAATAAGTAGATGTATTATGTTTAACGCCAAATTAAATACTAATGTTTTACTTTTATGTAGAGTAATTTATATCGTTATGAAATATTCGAATAATTTTCTATAGCGACCATTGTTTAATTCATTATCTTTGCTTATCACCAAAAATCCATATTTTTCCTTCCAACACTCTCTACAAATTTCATTAAACTTTTCATAACTCATGTCGCTGGCAACATGATCACAATAAACGTGTTTCATGTTTGTCTCATCTTGTTTAAACATTATAATCATATTTGCATTGTCTCTTATTAAATGTTTGGGAATTCTCGTATAAGTTTGACATAAGTAGAATGAATCGACATCCTTATGTCGTCCCATGCAAAAATATGCTCGTATATTATTTTGCTTCTCACATGCAACATCATCAAATATCATAATTGAATTAATTTTAGCTTCATCAGGGGGTATAACTGATTCATTATCTGTAAATGTGTAATATCCCATCCCTTTAATTGGTGAAATCAATTTCTTCAAGTATTCATATTTCGGTTGATATAGAGATTTTGAGTATAAATAGATGTTTTCAAACTTGAGCCCATTAGGACTTTCTAGTAATGCAATCATGACATTAGTCTTTCCACAATTTGATGGCCCAACTATCAGAGCACGAATAGAATTTGGTAAGAGGGAGCTATGCTTTATTTTTGATCTGATGTTCGATGAAGCATCAATATTGCGAATCACAATATTTTTATGTTGTTTTATTAACCGCATTCTTATAACTAATTGCAATTTATAAATGTTACTTTATTATAGAAGAAGAAATAATATGGTTGTACATTATAGCAAAACATTCAGTCATAAAAAACCAGTCGTTGGAAAAGGTTTAGTTAATAGATTAATAAACTCTATACCTGTTGAACTACACCTTCCTGGATACCAATTTTGTGGCCCCGGAACAAAATTACAAAAACGTTTAGATCGCGGTGACAAAGGAATAAATTTATTAGACGCTGCATGTAAAAATCACGACATTGCTTATTCCAAAGACAAGGATTTAAATAATAGACATCAAGCTGACAAAATTCTTGAAAATAAAGCTTGGGAGCGAGTTCTTTCAAAAGATAGTAGTCTTGCAGAAAAATCATTTGCATATATGGTTGCGAACGCAATGAAAGCAAAAACAAAATTTGGTATGGGGTTGAAGAAGAAGGTTCTAAAAAGAAAAAAACAAAATGGAAAAAATCTGTTCAGTACATCAATTAAGGATGCAACGAAAATATTGAAGAAGGAAAAGCCTCAAGACATTAACTCTGCTATTAGGATTGCTCGTAAAGTTATCAACAAGTCGTTAAGGAGAAAGAAATCACAAGTTGTAATACCACGTGTAATTAATGTCCCAAAAATTGGCGGCTTCTTACCTTTGGTACCTATTCTTACTGCTCTGAGTGCAATTGGAAGTCTTTCTGCTGGCGGAGCTGCTATCGCAAAAGCAATAAATGCAGCAAAGAATGCTAAACAACAACTTGATGAAGCAACGAGGCACAATAAAACAATGGAAGCAGTAGCAATGGGGAAAGGATTTTATCTTAAACCCTATAAAAAAGGATATGGATTGGTTTGTCAAGAAAAAACAAAAAAATTTTTTCGTAAAGCTACCCAATAAACCACTATCTGATGTTGATCTGAAAAATTTTTCAACAAACATTCCCTACTTTAGAGGAGTTTTCATGTTGGATGCACTACCAAAACGATCGAGAAAAAGAGAATGCGGTATCATTAACTTAGATTTATCAACTGGACCTGGAACACATTGGGTAGCATATTATAAAAACAATCAACATAAGGAATATTTCGACAGTTTTGGAAATTTACAACCTCCTTTAGAATTAGTTAAATATCTGGGCAAAAATATAAAATATAATTACAATCAATATCAAAATTATGATTCATTTAAATGTGGACATTTATGTCTTGAATTTCTTTACAAAATAAGTGAGAAGAATAAATAAATAAAACATTTAAACAATTTTCAAAAAAATTTGCTGTTTTATTAATAAAAAGTTTATAAAAATATAGTTTTTACATATTATTCCCAATGAGGATATTGAGCATTTGTTATAAATATATCTATACCAGCAGCAGTATCCAATTTTAGCCCACTGTCTCCTTGCTTACATACGCAATATATCCCGGATGCCAACTCCATTACATCATCATCTGATAGAGTATTATATCGGTTTGGTAAATACATTATGTAATTTTCCAGATCAATTTGAACTGTGGTGCCATATTTAGTTGTCACCCGTTTTGCGTTTTTAACTATATACTTAGTAGACTCCTCAAGATCCTTTATATATATAAGTGTTTTTTTATTTAAACTGTTGAATTTTTTTAACAAATCAGGAGGATTCATTATTATTATTTAAATTTTTTTTTATTTGTTTCCTTTTATATTATTTTTTCTTATTTGACAGATTGCTTAATCTGCTTTTGTAAACTGATGCATTAAATACTTTTTCCAGCCTTAAATAGTTGAGAAAATCTTAATAGAAAGAAAGATCAATATTGTAGCTATCTCTTTTTCTCATATTGTTAGATTTTTTTTTCTGCAAAAAATATTTATTATTGATAAATTGTAGTGAAGGAGATAGTTATATTATAGTTCTAAAGTGAAAGTGAGTCAAAAATTTACGTAAGGCTGATCAGAATTACAGCTATCTCTTTTTCTCTTATTGATATTATTTTTTATGTAAAATATTTCTGGCAATGATAGAATTGTAGTGAAGGAGATAGTTATAGTAATGTTATAAAGTGTAAGTTAAAAAAAAAATAAGATTACATCAGAAAAAAATTTGAGACCAGCAAACAAAATTGTTTGTAAAATTTTATTTTTTACAGAAATATTTATCTATAAATACACACATTAACCTTTAAAGAATATCAGTGTAGAAATATTATTCAAGACACAAGTATTGATTTTAAAAAATTAAATAAAAATAAAAATAAAAAAATGAGCCAAGTACGTGATGAGTTATTTGACTTCCTTAAGTTATTTGAGGACTTATTGCTCTATGAGCATAAAGAAACAATAAACTTCTTTATCTCCATGCTGACTGAAAATGAGGACTATGGAGTGATAGAACAAGAGGACTCGGATAGTGGACATTTTGCTAGCTGTCCCTGGTACAGCGAAGGATGCGAGGAAGGGCCGGACACATGCCGTTGTACCATGTTCCACATAAGAAAAAAAATTATTTTTAAGATAATTGATACTTATAAAAATATATGTCAAAAAAACAATGAATAAATATAAAATATATGTATGTATACATTCTTTTGATTTCTTATTTATTTTGATATATATATAGAGATTAATAGAGCGAAAAACTCTTAGTTTAAATATTATTTTCACTGAGGATGTATAGACATACGATAAAGAATATATTTCATCACAATCAGGAACGAAAACCACAAATATATGATGTTGTTTTTGAGTTTGAATACTTGCTAAATTGGAAATTGAAGATTGTATGTGGATTTTCAACAACTTTTGGTTTTAAGCCAATGATATGGTTGCATTATAAAAATAAGCAATTCATTGGACTAGATCGAGAAGAGTGGTTACATCTCATATGCTATAAAGAGTATATTCATGATATGCTTAATCGTCGGGATTTCTTAAATTCTATAAATATAATTGATAATGAAAGTGAGAGGGATGTAGAATATAAATTTCAGTACAAAAAGGGTATTTGTTTTTTAATTATCCAACAAGGAAACTATAAAATAAAAATAGATTCTGACACTTGGCGATCACTAACTCAAATGCGAGTATTTTTTACATCAATTTTGTGTTGGAATAACATTCTAAGAAAACAAATCCTTCACTTCTATTATGAATATTACATACCAACCTGCTCCACTTTAAACAAAACAAAAATTCAATTCAATGAAATACAAGGAATACATCATGAAAGGGATGTCAAGATTGAACTAACACGACTTTGTTATGAGATTGGAGAAAAAATGCAACATAAGATTATAACTGATGTAAAAATTCATAAATTATATTTAAGGATAGATAACAAATAAAAAAAATAAATATATAAATAAATAAAAAACTGTATGGACACATTTGTTTTATTTTTTACTGTTTTATTTTATTTATTTTTTTTTAATTTTTATTTTAGTTTAATCTTATCAATAAAACATAATTTTAATAATAATAATAATAATAAAAATCTACATTTTTTATTCCATATTATTATATTTTATTTTATCTTATCCAAAAAAATATATAATTTTTGATGATAATAGAAAATTTTAATTTTTTACTCATCTTCTTGAAGTTTCTCTATATCTAATAATAACATATCTAATTCATATTCTGGATTAGTTTCCTTAATTCTGAAATGATGCCATGCATAAGTATTTACATTATCACTTCTTATTTTTCTCTTGTCATCCACGTAACTTAAAACTATTTTATTTAATTGATTGGTATATATTTGATGTATTTTTGACTTAAATGTTAACATGTTATCATATATTATAGTCTTATCAAATAAACAATTTCTATAAGAAGCTAAATTATACTTATCTAAAACGGATTTCTTTACCCCTTTCGATTTTTTAACATCATTTTGGTGTTGCACACTAAAGGAATACATTTTAGATCGCAGCCCAACAAACTCTGTCATTATTTTCCCACAATTTTCATCCTTCATCATACCCAAAACCTTTTTGTTCAAACGAGGAATACCATAAATGTTATCTACAGAATAATCGGATGTATCAAATTGTTGTCCGATGTCAGTTTTTATGTCAGCGTAAAAGTCATCAGTTTGTATTGAGTAAATAAAAGAGTCTGTATCCATATAGTTTAATGATAACCTTTCCTTGAACTTTGGTTGCATGTATCCGTAGTGAAAGTTGTACATTTTCCATTTCGAAAGCTCCAGCACACAAAATCCTAAGTAAATAGGTTTATTATAACAAGTCTTAACTCTATTCATTTCGATAGCTACCATATCTTCAGAAAATATAGATAAACTATGGAAATTGGATTTTGATATCCAATCTTGAGCTCCCAAATGATTCTGATTTGTTCTGTTCCAATTTGTTACAATTCTTACATCTCTCCTCTTGTCCACATTCTCCATAGTTTTGCCATACACAGCATTATTGAGCAATTTGAAGAAATTTTTCTCAAAAGCATTTTTAGCAGTGGCTCTATGCTTGGTATTTAAGTCGATATAACCTTTTAACCATTGAGATTGTTTAAATGCTAGAATACGATGTGTTTTCTTTAAAACCAAACCATATTCCAAGCACTGCTTGAGAACTCTATAATGTATAACATATGACTGCTTTGTAGAGAAATCAGTTATCAATTTGTTGTACTTCATTTGCAAAGTTTTTTTATTTTCAGCGCAAAAAGGAAGGTCATTGTGTAAGTCATGCAAATTAGAAGGATAATCTAAAGAAACCTCATATACATAACCATCTGTTCCATTATCATCTATGCTTTTCGGATCCAGATCCAGCTCCTCATTTGATAACCATCTGAACCCTCCATAAGGAAGATATTCAGACATTGCCCAACCGTAAAGGTTATTTGCATCTAAATAGACAAGAAATTCTGAGGGCTTCTCTTTGTCGAAGTCATCTAAATATTTGTTGTTTGCTTTTGCATATCTTTTACTGCACTGTACAATCCCCCCACGTATTCCTTTTTTCATAAAATTATACATATCTATGTCCGTTAAAAGTTCCAATTCAATTTTTGTATATTTTAACATTGCATCCCAGGCAAGACCAAGAGCTGTGTAATATTGACATGGATCCAGCTCATATATACCTTTACAAACTTTTCTGAAGTTCTCAAAAATATCTGTTAGTAAAAGCACATCTGTTTTTAAGTAAAGTTCCATGTAATCTTTCAGTGTTTTACACCTAAAAGTATTCCATACCTCTTCAGCATGTGAGTACTCCTCTAAAGAACATTCTTTATTATTCAGCTTATTATAGAAATCACTGCGGGGAGGAAGCTGACACTCATTTAATTTATGAAACGAATTTAGATACTCATACGGAAAAATACCTTTTTTTTTTAATGAGCTGAAATTCTTTTTCTGTCGGAAACAAGGACCTAATAGTGCTGAAATCACTATCTGACAAGTTGTAGGCCAATGATTCCAAACTGTCAGCCATAAAGCGTATTGTATCAAGAAATCTTATTTCAAGATTATGACCATCACTCATTTCTGTAAATTGAGACAGTGATATATACAGCTCCTTATTAAGAGGAAGTACTTTTAATGTCATAGAAATTTTCCCTAATTCTTTAGTAAAAAGATGTGAGTCATAATTTGAGTAATTGTGAAAGTAAACTGGTATAAACTTAGGAGTTTGATAATTTAGATTACAATTTTTGTGGGCTGCACCTCTAAACTTTCCACTAATGTGACAGTGATCTCTAACACGATCATTACCTAGAAATTTCTTACATATATGACAATTCAATGCATCATAAAAATTATTAATATCAGAAGGGGATAATGTATCCATTTGTCTCTTATTTACTAAATAATCATTATATATATCCTGACAGTCTTTAATTAAAAATGAAACAAATTTTTCCGAGGCATCTTTCCCCGTGTACACTCTTAGCTTATCTAACTTATTATTATGGACACATTTAACATAATAGCTAAAAGCACAAGGAATGTGCTTCTTAACAAATTTGGTTTTGCTACTCACACTACAATCAATATCCTCTAAAATGCATTCGAAGTCTGCATAAACAACGAAGGGGACATCCATTTTCCTTTGATGACCCTTAAAGTGAAGAAGATCATTTGGGGCTGTTGGCATAGTGGTTACTATTCGTCCACATTCTCTTTTATGCTGCTCCATGGTCACTTCACTATGCGAGTATTGTAGACAAGTATTACAAAACTTAAGAGCGCTTTTGTGCTTTGTAGTCTGACTGCTTAGTAGTCTATAAAAATAACAAATTTATAATCGATTAAAATAAAATAATTATTACAAAGATTTTATGTAAAGTTTTTTATTTTATTTTTTTATTATTTTAATTAACTTTTTAAACTTACCTTGATATATTCTTTATAAGAACATAGTGATGACCAACAGCATTTTCCAGCAACAATAAATTAACATGAGTGCATTTCTCATCCTTTGTAATGTAATACGGACCAACAATTGCATTAGTTTCCTCATCGTACCCAAATACGTTTATACTAATGTCACTATTTCGCTCCTCAAATATTTTAATGTTTTTTAGGGACATTGGGAATTTTAAATTTGAGAAGTCTAGTGTAACTCCATTTTGGGTGCAAATGATGTCAGCAGCAATGTCATCGATATTATATGCGCTACATCGTTGTTTATGCTCAATTTGTGAGATATCCATTGCCGCAATTAAGCACCACTTAAAGCAGAAGACGTCATTGTTTTCTATGTTGACGCAAGCATTTCGCTGTTTAAGTTTTTCGGGTAGACTAATCCAGTTTGCTCCGTTTACCAGAGAAGATTTATTAAGACTTAACTCTGCTCGAACTATACGTATCAGAGTCCAACCAGAGTCCTTCTCTTGGAATTCAGACATTTTGTTTTGAATTTCTGATATTTGCTTGGAAAGTACTTCATATATTTCATCTCCTCTAGTCAACAAATTCATTTTAGCTCTATGATGAATTATATTGAACTCTAATTCCTCTCCCACAAGTTTTATATATTCTGCCACTATACTTATATTAAATTTTATTATAACATGTTTCAGCAAACTGTTTTCCAACCTCTCTATGATGACAGGTTCAATTTCTCTAATAAAATCTTCAAATAAGAGTTCTTCTTTTTTATTATCAATCCCATACGTTATAATATTATTTTTAAACGCCTTGGTTATTTCATAATAATTTGTGGTAGTTGACGACGTTCCTTGAGCTTGTGGCTGATGTTGGAGTTGTTGATCAGTATTTGGGTACCATTGCATTGGGGTGGGGGGTTGCTGACAATGCATTTGTTGTTGTGGTGTTGACTGATATTGTAGCTGTTGGTCCATATTTGGGTACCATTGCATTGGAGTGACGGGTTGCTGCCAATGCATTTGTTGCTGTGGCTGATATTGTAGCTGTTGGTCCATATTTGGGTGCCATTGCATTGGAGTGAGGGGTTGCTGCCAATGCATTTGCTGCTGTGGCTGATATTGTAGCTGTTGATCCATGTTTGGGTACCATTGCATTCGCGTGGAGGGTTGCTGCCAATGCATTTGTTGTTGTGGCTGTGGCTGGTATTGTAGCTGTTGATCCATATTTGCGTACCATTGCATTGGAGTGGGGGGCTGCTGGCAATGTATTTGTTGTTGCTGCTTATCATTATGATTTTTAATATGTGTTATATATGCCTTTTGGTATTTGTACACCTTTTGACATATATAACAAACGTAGTCTACAGAACTCATTTTATTTATTTAATTATATATATATATATATATATATATATATATATATATATATATATATTTAATTAATTATTTATTTAGATAAACTTATTAACTTCTTTTTTTAGTTACTGCAAATATTTTTTAGTGTTCACAAAATTTTCTACTTATATTAAAATAGTTTTTATTTTAAGTTTAACTTTTTTAACGCTAACAAAATGTTCTAGTTGTAGTGCAATGGATTTTATTTTCACTTTAATTTTTTTAATTCACAAATTTTTCTTTTATATTAAAGTTGTTTTCTTTATTTCCACACTTGTTTCAATAATGAGACAAATGTAACACGCTTTACGTTTAATATACAATACGCTTATCTCTGCTTAACAAATTCTCATTCCTCTGCTTCTATTGACAGTCTGCCGGTCTGTCGCTCTGCCGTCACTCTGTCACTATACCAAACTATTCATAATCAAGACAACCACACTTTCTTCTTACAACAACAACAACAACATCATTACATTACAAAATCGATACCATGTTTATTACTAAAAATAATTACTTCAACAAAATCCATACAACTCATTCTAACAAACAGCCAAACATTGACCTTCATTTAATTCCATCAGACAGATTTTTTTATATGTATATGGTATGTATACGAGACAGAGGCAAATGTCAGCAAGCAGTATGAATTTACTATCAATTATATGATTGCGCACTTTTGAGCTGTTACGCGCTTGCTCTTTTATCTGTCATCGCTCTCGCTCTGTCCCTCTGCCTACAGCTCCGTCCTCTGCATTTGAATTTCCTTTTCATTTTTCTTGTGAACCACTTAACCACAGCATGCGTTTATCTCTGCTTAACAAATTCTCTATCCTCTGCTTCTATTGACAGTCTGTCAGTCTGCCAGTCTGTCGCTCTGCCGTCACTCTGTCACTATACCAAACTATTCATAATCAAGACAACCACACTTTCTTCTTACAACAACAACAACAACAACATTACATTACAAAATCGATACCATGTTTATTACTAAAAATAATTACTTCAACAAAATCCATACAACTCATTCTAACAAACAGCCAAACATTGGCCTACATTTAATTCCATCAAACAGAGAGACAGACAGACAGACAGGGAGACTTAAAAAAATTCACACTTTGTACAATCAATAATAATTTTTTATTCCTAAGTGCATTCATACCCACACGATCAACATTTCTTAAACAAAGATTTTTATCTCTCCTTTTAATTTTTGTTGTGAAGCACTTAACCACAGGAAAAGACAGACAGAAGCAGGAAAACCAGACAAAGGACAGAGAAAATAAACTAAACATAAAGACATACGTTCTCTGCATTTGAATTTCCATTTCATTACAAAACTAAATTACACATATTATGACTTTTTTTAACACTCTAACTATCAGTTTATATTACCAACCAACCAAATTCACTTTAAAACCAAAATCCTTTTCAATCTACACTTAAACAATAAATGGAAACGTACACTTAAACAATAAATGAAAAACAAAACACCAACCCAACCAAAATATTTCTTAATTGTACAAGATTAGAATTTTAAAACACAGTTAATTTGTTTCACTGACAAGTTCATTAATACTATTTCCCAAAACTCACTTTAAAACCAAAATCCTTTTCAATCCACACTTATACAAAAATTCATACAGCTCGTTTTTCCCACGCCTTGCATATACAATTAAACAATAAATGAAAAAAAAAACAAACATAAAAACACACATTCGAACCCTCGTCACCTCACACTTAAGCTCATAAATGAAAATTATCACGTACAAGCCATCGTAAAACCCTCTGCGCGTGCCTAACATAACTAGTTACATGCACCGACATACAAAAACACCACCTAAACCCTTGTCAAACACACCCTTGACACTAATTACCCAAATTTAGGCAATAAATTACAAAATTTCACAAATTTTGACAATTCTAATTGGTGACAAAGCCCCAGTTCCCAACTACTGTGCTCAACCAAATCAAAAGCTACTTCTTTAACCACAGCAAGTCAACAGTCGTCATCAGCTGTGATCCTTGGCACTGCAGTAGTTAAACTCAAAACTGAGTCATCAGAAATTGAATGCCGCGCATTACTTGACTCAGGATCCCAGGTAAACTGTATCACCGAGCGTCTAGTCAAACGACTTGGTATCCCAATGCAGCCGTCATCGGCAAACATTAGTGGAATCGGCAGCACCACCACTAAAACACAGCACCGAGTTAACATAGCACTGCATTCTAGAATTAATGGATTTACAACACAACTCGATTCACGACTGCATATGGCTCGCTGTGCATATATATATATATATATATATATATATATATATATATATATATATATATATATATATATATATATATATATATATATATATATATATATATATATATATATATATATATATATATATATATATATATATATATATATATATATATATATATATATATATATATATATATATATATATATATATATATATATATATATATATATATATATATATATATATATATATATATATATATATAACGAGTGATTTTTTTGCTATTATGTTTTTGGCAACACTAGTTTTGACAGCTCACGCACGTTTTGTATCTTGTGTCACTGTCAAACATCTTCAGTTTGGTCTATAATTTAATCATGAATCGTCTTACAAACGAACAACGCTTGCAAATTATTGAATTTTATTACCAAAATGCGTGCTCTGTTAAGAAAGTTCATCGCGCGCTTCTTCCATTTTATGGTCAGTTTAATCGACCTACTGAGGCTTCTATTCGGGCTATTGTAAAACAATTTCGCACCAAATTTACATTGTTGGACATTAAACCACCAACACGTTTACGTAGAGTGCGAACTGAAGAAAATATCGCAGCCGTATCGGCCAGTGTTGGTGATGACCGTGAATTATCGATTCGGCGCCGTTCGCAGCAATTGGGCCTCTGTTACTCCACTACGTGGAAAATTTTGCGGAAGGATTTGGGTGTGAAGCCTTATAAGATACAGCTGGTGCAAGAATTGAAGCCAAACGACCTACCACAACGCCAAATTTTTGGTGAATGGGCTCTTGAAAAGTTAGATGAAGATCCACTTTTTTATCGAAGAATTGTGTTCAGCGACGAGGCTCATTTCTGGTTGAATGGATACGTGAACAAGCAAAACTGCCGTATTTGGAGTGAAGAGCAGCCAGAAGCATTGCAAGAGCTACCAATGCATCCACAAAAAACAACCGTTTGGTGCGGATTATGGGCTGGCGGCATCATTGGGCCGTATTTCTTCAAAGATGATGCGAATCACAACGTTACTGTGAATGGTGAGCGCTACCGTGCGATGATAACAAACTTTTTTCTGCCCAAAATGGAAGAGCTTGACTTGCATGACATGTGGTTTCAACAAGACGGTGCCACATGCCACACAGCACGCGAAACAATGGACCAATTGAGAGGCGAGTTCGGTGAACAGTTTATTTCACGCTTGGGACCAGTCAATTGGCCGCCCAGATCGTGCGATTTAACGCCTCTAGACTATTTTTTGTGGGGCTATGTTAAGGCTAATGTCTATAGCGACAAGCCCGCTTCGATTGACGCACTGGAAGCCAACATTGCCAACATTATTCGTGAGATACCGGCCGAAATGTTGGAAAGAGTATGCCAAAATTGGACTAAGCGGATGGACCATTTGAGGCGCAGCCGCGGCCAACATTTGCATGAAATAATCTTCAAACATTAAATTATATCGACCCAACTATCGATCCAAATAAATATTTCATGCATTTTTCTGAATTTTATGTGTTTTTTTTTACTTTCCGATAGTTCTTATAAAATCACCCATTATATATATATATATATATATATATATATATATATATATATATATATATATATATATATATATATATATATATATATATATATATATATATATATATATATATATATATATATATATATATATATATATATATATATATATATATATATATATATATATATATATATATATATATATATATATATATATATATATATATATATATCACACGTTTGCTGAATTGTCACCATAACGTAAAAAGGTTAATTTTTGGCCTAATAATGCAAAATTGATCGTCAGAGTTCTTTATCTTATGTACAGACTTTCAAAAACCATTTGAGAATTTTCAAATATGTAAATGATTTTCAAAAATAAGCATAGTAGGCTTTGAAAATTATACAAAACTCAGAAAATGATTTGTATCCGATATGAATTTATTTTTCTACACCTTTATACAATTAGAAATCCATTTAAACATCGGCAATTAAATTTCATTTACAATAAAATTATGACAATATGTCAAATAATAAATTTCTTAAGGGTTTAATTTGAATTTTATTTTACATTTTGCCTTAAAAATACTTTAATTGTTATCGAATGTATTTGTAGTTGTATAAAGGTCTACAATAAAATGGATTCATATCAAATACAAATGATTTGCTTGGTTTTGTATAATTTTCAAAGCCCACTATGCTTATTTTTGAAAATCATTTACATATCTATAAACTCTCAAATGGTTTTTGAAAGTCTGTACATAAGATAAAGGGTTTGTAAATCTTCAAAATTGTGTTTGAAGTTTACTGGCGATTTGGTAAAGCACCAATGAAATGCATTTAGACAATGCTGAAACACCAGCAAATAAATTTCATGTAAAATAAAATTATGACAATATGTCAAATAATAAATTTCTTAAGGGTTCTTTTATTTTGAAAAGAACAAAATTTTCTTTTTTCATTAAATTGTTTATAAACCGAAGACATAAAACGCATTTTCTGTTAAACTAGTTTTTTGCGTTATGACGTCGTTGTAGCAAAGGATCGATATTTACATATCGTTTATTTACTGCATCGTCACCATAAAATGTATAAAATCTTTGTAAATTTCGTTGGCTATAAACTCAAAATGTATTGTATTAAGTAAAACTTAGTTAACAGATTTCATTTAATTTAAATATTTTATTGACCAAAGTTATTTAATTAGTTTGGCTTAAGCTCATTTTTAATTTAATCTTTAGAACAAATTATTTTTTATTTAAAAAAGAAATTCTAAAGCATGTGAATATTGAACATTCAAAGAAAAATTTGGATGTGATGAAAATTTGCATTTGAGAATTTTCAAATATGTAAATGATTTTCAAAAATTAGCATAGTAGGCTTTGAAAATTATACAAAACCCAGAAAATGATTTGTATCCGATATGAATATATTTTATTTTTCTACACCTTTAGACAATTGGAAATCCATTTAAACATCGACAAATAAATTTCATTTACAATAAAATTATGACAAATGTCAAATAATAAATTTCTTAAGGGTTTAATTTGACTTTTATTTTACATTTTGCCTTATAAATACTTTAATTGTTATCGAATGTATTTGTAGTTGTATAAAGGTCTACAATAAAATAGATTCATATCGAATACAAATGATTTGCTTGGTTTTGTATAATTTTCAAAGCCCACTATGCTTATTTTTGAAAATCATTTACATATTTATAAACTCTCAAATGGTTTTTGAAAGGCTGTACATAAGATAAAGGGTTTGTAAATCTTCAAAATTGTGTGTGAAGTTTACTGGCGATTCGGTAAAGCACCAATGAAATGCATATAGACAATGCTTTTCAAATAAATTTCATTTAAAATAAAATTATGACAATATGTCAAATAATATATTTCTTACGGGTTCTTTTATTTTGAAAAGAACAAAATTTTCTTTTTTCATTAAATTGTTTATAAACTGAAGACATAAAACGCATTTTCTGTTAAACTAGTGTTTTGCGTTATGACGTCGTTGCAGCCAAGGATCGATATTAACATATCGTTTATTTACTGCATCGTCACCATAAAATTTATAAAATCTTTGTACATTTCGTTGGCTATAAACTTAAAATGTATTGTGTTAAGTAAAACTTAGTTAACAGATTTCATTTAATTTAAATGTTTTTTTGACCAAAGTTATTTAATTAGTTTGGCTTAAGTTCATTTTTAATTTAATCTTTAGAACAAATTATTTTTTATTTTAAAAAGAAATTCTAAAGCATATGAATATTGAACATTCAAAGAAAAATTTGGATGTGATGAAAATTTGCATTTGAGAATTTTCAAATATGTAAATGATTTTCAAAAATTAGCATAGTAGGCTTTGAAAATTATACAAAACCCAGAAAATGATTTGTATCCGATATGAATATATTTTATTTTTCTACACCTTTAGACAATTGGAAATCCATTTAAACATCGACAAATAAATTTCATTTACAATAAAATTATGACAAATGTCAAATAATAAATTTCTTAAGGGTTTAATTTGACTTTTATTTTACATTTTGCCTTATAAATACTTTAATTGTTATCGAATGTATTTGTAGTTGTATAAAGGTCTACAATAAAATAGATTCATATCGAATACAAATGATTTGCTTGGTTTTGTATAATTTTCAAAGCCCACTATGCTTATTTTTGAAAATCATTTACATATTTATAAACTCTCAAATGGTTTTTGAAAGTCTGTACATAAGATAAAGGGTTTGTAAATCTTCAAAATTGTGTGTGAAGTTTACTGGCGATTCGGTAAAGCACCAATGAAATGCATATAGACAATGCTTTTCAAATAAATTTCATTTAAAATAAAATTATGACAATATGTCAAATAATATATTTCTTACGGGTTCTTTTATTTTGAAAAGAACAAAATTTTCTTTTTTCATTAAATTGTTTATAAACTGAAGACATAAAACGCATTTTCTGTTAAACTAGTGTTTTGCGTTATGACGTCGTTGCAGCCAAGGATCGATATTAACATATCGTTTATTTACTGCATCGTCACCATAAAATTTATAAAATCTTTATACATTTCGTTGGCTATAAACTTAAAATGTATTGTGTTAAGTAAAACTTAGTTAACAGATTTCATTTAATTTAAATGTTTTTTTGACCAAAGTTATTTAATTAGTTTGGCTTAAGTTCATTTTTAATTTAATCTTTAGAACAAATTATTTTTTATTTAAAAAAGAAATTCTAAAGCATATGAATATTGAACATTCAAAGAAAAATTTGGATGTACGGAGGGTTGAACTTTCGTGACCACCAAGTTTACTCGTCAGAGTCCTTTACCTACACCACCACTGACAGTGGCAACAACACTGGAGCGAAAATCATACTAATTCGAGTAAGCTCAATTAACTGACTGTCGCCATCTTGTGGCGAGTCGCACCTATTAATTAACTTTTTCTAAATGTTCGGAACTTCACTAAAGGCCATGTCAGATAAAACGTTTGCTTCGCGTTGCGTTACAGATTCGCTTTGACATCTAAGATGAAATGTACATACTTATACGAAACATGCTACATAAAGCACTTTTAACGCAGCGTGAAGCGAAAAGTTCGGCAACTCTCATCTTTTTGCTTGCTTTGACAATCAGCTGGAATAATTTTCTTTTATTATATTGCCAAACGAAACATATTGCGCGTTTGAATCTGTTTTAATAAGAGGTAAATATGTATGTAGCATTTATTTATTTATAATAAATCGTAAAATAATATAATTGACTTTTATTTTTATAAAAAATATATATATATAAATAGCAAAATTATCAACTACTTTTTTGGTAAACGATCAATGCGCGAGTGTTGTCAAAGTTTTCATTGTGTCATACACCTTTTGCTTCACACTTTTCTATCAAAGTTAGAAACGTCACGCAAAGCGACAAAGTTGTATCTGACACGGCCTTAACTGTCTTTTCTTAGAATGTTCAACTACTCTAAGCTTTGTCATTTCAGTTTAAAGCCAAACTAATTAAATAACGTTGGAAAAAACCATACATTTCGACTAAAAATTCATAACTCAATGTTTTATTAACTTAACTAGCTATTTTGAACCCGGCGATGCACGGGTTAATATGTTGCGGAGAGTTGTGGAGATCCCTAAAGGCTTTAGATATAAAAAAAATATATATGAATTGTTTTTAATACGACCTTTAATGATATAAAAATGGCTAGGCGTCTACTGATATCGCAATAATAAAATATCGTTTTTATTCTTATCAATAAAATAAATAAATAGTCTCTATTTTTAAAACTAGTGTTTGAAGTATAACTTCTATATCGCATTATAAAAGCGTAACCAATAAATTTTTGTATTAATATATTTTCTTAAAAATATTGTTATTCAATTATTCAAATATAACTACTGTAGAGGTGATAAGACATTTCTATACACAATATTCGGTGTTTTTTCGTTTGGTGTAAAAATGAACAAATTTTTAGCACTTCGGACACGTGAGCAGGCTATATAATTGGCCATGAGAAAAGCATGGTGTTTCAAATTTAGACCTACATTTAGTGTCTGACCCTGCGATTTGTTTATTGTTATGGCGAATGCCAGTTTTACTGGAAACTGCAAACGTTTAAATTGAAATGGCAGACTTTTTGATAATATTGGTATACGGGGAATAAAAACATCTTCCCCTTTTGATGAGCCTGTCAAAATTGTTGCTCTAATTAGATTGCGACTAAGATGCGACACTCGAAGTCTTGTTCCATTGCATAGTTTTGGTGCGCTAATGTTTCTCATAAATATAATATGGACACCAATTTTCAACTCAATTTTATTTTGTGGAACTTCAGATATCTCGATAGAGTTCAGAAACTCAATTGGATATGAAGTAGAATGATCTTCGTTCACTACACTATCAAGGTATGCTACAACACTATGAGGTATATATTGTAGAAACACCTGAAATTTTTTCCAAAATTGTATGGTTAATTTTTGCTACACAATTGTTTTTCGATGCTAGTATAGCTCTCTCGCACAACCAATTTCCGTTTTCCTTATTATTGTTAATTTCTGGATAAACTTTGGATATTAGCTCTTCTCCTGAAGAAACTAACATACAAAATCCCTTTGGAAACGAAATCTCTCCATTTACGTCTCTCGAAACTTGACTATTTCCAATCTTAAGCAGTTCAGTGGCATGAGCTCCAGCTTCATGGTCATTAAAAATACCTAGTCGCATATTAGTTGTCAAACTAATTTTTGAAACCTTGTTCCATAAGGGTGAAGCTTTTAAGCAGGCTTTAATTTCATCAGCTGCAGTTCCTCTTGGAACTACGGGTAAAGTTTGTCGAAAGTCCCCAGCAAGCAATACGACCATTCCTCCCATTATCTTATCACAGCTTTTGATATCTTGCATACTTCGGTTTAATGCCTCTACTGGATGTCTATGGGACATAGTACATTCATCCCATACCAATAATTTACATCTTTGTAGAAATAGACCACCAGCGCTATTTTTGGTTATATGCACGTTGGAGACACAATTTCTGCTAACTATTGGTAGTTTAAAAGCGGAATGCGCCGTCTGACCACCATTAAGAAGAGTTGGAGCTATACCCGAAGAAGCTACTGCTAGACCTATATTGGAATATTTACGAATTTGTGCCAACAAAAGATTTAAGACGAATGTTTTACCAGTGCCTCCCGGTGCATCTAAAAATAATAAAGCTCTATCTCCTTTATTGACTTCGCTTAGAACTTGATCAAAACTCTTTTTTGTTCAAGTATTAATTTTGGCAACATCTCCGCAATTTGAACATTTAACGCAGAAGTATTGTAGTTAAGTTCTCTTTACTACTCATCAGGCACACTTTCGAATCGATTTGGCCGTGTAATACCAAAGTTATTTACATCTTTTCCTACCATAGTAATCACCTTGTGTTCATTAATTATGAGAGCCTCATTATATATCGTTTCGTCAAAAGTAAGTTCTGCATTGTTTATGTGTTTTCGGCGCAGAAGATCCTCGGATAAATCATTTTAATATCGCTCCCAAAGATCCAAAGGTTTTGATAATCCATACATTGCAATCAAAATAGCAAATAGGTCCCTCATTTTGTTTGGGGAAGAACATAAAACAAATTCCTCCATAGCTAGTTCCCATTGACTGTCGTTTTCCATTAGTCCCAATACCTCGCATGCTTCTCGAAAAGTATGGCATTCATAGCCATAGTTTTGAGATCAGAAAAACATGTTGGTCCCTTTATGTTATGTAGTAACATTCGTAGACAATAGCATTCTATATTGCTAACATGCACGGTGTATACACGACCGATGGTGTCTCCTGATCTAACTCCTGGCCATTTTTCGACTATTTTACCAACTTTTCTACGTTTCCATTGTCTTTGAGCGATATTCCAAGTACAAAACCGAGGAGTCTCTGCATAAAACAGCGTCTTAACAAAATGGACAATATGACATTCAGTTTGAATTGGCTCTATATCGGTTTAGCCGTTAAGGCGTAAAAAAGATACAATTAAAGAAACAATCAACCACACTTAAAAATATTTTTATTATGCATATAGCGATGGTTTTATTATATACAGCAGCCATAGTAGCACACGTTAATTCTTACATGCGGTCGTCTACATCCATATATCGATTCAGAAGATGCAGTCTTGTGATAGCCAGGAGGAAAGACTGAGAAACATACATGTGTAATTCTTCAAAGAAAACAACTTCAACGCAAAGTTCTTATGGAACAGACTACAAAGCGGACGACATTTTTTTTTTTAGATCAAATGGTATGTTTGTGCACAAATAGGGAGTCTGGACGCAGTTTTATAGTACCAAACCTTTTATGTACTTTCAAATAAAATATTTTCAAAATCAGTCGAGAAATGAGGGAGTTATGCGATAGTTAATATATTGACCTACCACTTTGTACACCCAATTTTCACAAAGTGCAATATATCATTTCAAACATAATTCTGCAAAAAACCCACTTCAATGCAAAGATCTTATGGAACATATTACGAAACGGACGCAATTTGGCGTTAGATGAAATGGGTGTCCGTCCACAATATTGCAAATTTCTCCACGCATTTTGGAAAAAAATAATTGTGAGACCAAACTGCAAGCAAAACCTTTCAAATAAAAATATAATTTCAAAATCAGTTGACAAATAACAGGGATATGCGTCGGGGGGAGAACGTTTTCCCACAGGTTTTGGGAAAAATATTACAGAATAAAACTTCAAGGAAACCTTTAAAATTTTTTTTAAGTCCAGCACACATATGATAGCGTTAATCATGGGCGAGCAAATTTCCCCACCGATTTTCGAAAGAAAACTATGGGAATAAACTTCAGGCTTTTAAAAAGCAAAAAGAATTTTGAAAATCTGTTCATAAATGACAGAGTTAAGCACGTGGGGGGCACATTTACCCACCGATTTCCAAAAAAATTATGGGACCAAACTGCAAGCCGCAAGCAAACCATTTCAAACCAAAAAGTAATTTAAAAAATCGGTTGACAAATGACAGTTATGCGTAGGGGGAGGTTTTAATGCATTTTATACCCTCCCGGTCCGAAATTCGGGAAGCAGATGCAGGTATATTAATTGTGAGCCACATCTATCTGTGTACCTAATTTCATTTCAATCGGTTCAGCCGATTAGGCGTGATGCCGTAACAAAAATCTGCAAACAAACAATATGGATTATTTTGTAATTATGTAGCAGATCTCAATAGCAGACTTAACGCATGGCGTTGATATTGCAATAAGAAAATCAAAATTGCTACCTGGTGAATTAAAATTTAAACAAATAAGAAAGAAAGGCAAAGTTTGGGAAATCTTTTGTTCTATTGTAAATTCTAATATGCGGGAAATACCAAATATAGTTGCATGCAAAAAATGCTTTAACATATACAAATTTGGGAAAAGTACGTCAAATTTAGTTCGTCATAAATTTGGTTGCTAACGCTAAACGTCAGGACAATGAGAAACTAGATGCCGATTTGGAGACAAAGAAAAAATGTACAAAGACAATGGCTGGAATGGAGCGTTTTTAATTGCTGGCCATTTATCATAACGGCTGATGCTGAGCTGAATAAATTGGCTAGCTTTTTCGTGTCCGTTGGAGCTACTCACTTTTGGAAATAATGTGAAGATTGAAACACTACTCCCGAATCCAACGACGATCTCGCGAAATATAAAAAGTCTATGAATTTCACATTAACGAAATGAAGTCTGAAATTTCCAAAATTATATGTAACTTACCTAGTTTATACGCAGAGCTTATTTGCAAATAAACACGTAAAATGCTGCCAAATCCTTTTTTATTGCCACTTATTAAATCACTGATTATTCATCTATTTGTGAATATATTTATCTATTTATTATTTTTTATTAACAAACATATGTAAAAGAGGCAACCCAACTTCTTATTTGCAAATAGCGCGTTAATCAGTAATTTTTTTCGTGATTTATCAATTAACAATAAAAATACATACTTGGTAGCACTACGTTTTTATTTGCAAATAACTCGTGCGTATAAACGTACTAACAGTTACGGACTTACTTCTGATAAATGAGAATATACTACAACCATCAGAGATTAAATTTTCAGTGCTATGCACTCTTGAATAATTTTTATATTTATTTATTTATTTTTTCTTATTTTTAACAATAATTTTTTATGATTTTAATAAATTTAATATAAAAAATTTAAGAATAATTTAAGTTTTTATTGCCCACAAAAAATAACTCAAATTACATTCACATTTTACAGGAAAATAAAATCAAAGCGGTAACGCTGAGAACTACATTAAAGAAAAACACATGGTTAGTCTATGTCCATACGGATAAACTTTTGCTGCGCAACCTTCGAGTGTATGGGAGAGAGGTGAGAAGATTGGGAAGGGGTACATTGCTTCATGTACATGCAACTTTTATTTGTTTTCTTCTTCGTAATATTAAGCAACAAACAAATCTATGTAAGAAAAACAAGCTGCGCAACAAGAATTTCAATATATGGACTTGAATGCAACTTCAAAAGAAAATTTAAGAAAGTTGAAGAAGCAAAAGTTGATTCGTATGGACATAGACTTACCGACCAACCATGACCAACAAAAATTAACAGTGAATGTATACTGTGGAGTGTGTATCATTCATTGCTATTTTGATCCATTGTTGTGAGTTCATATTTAACAACCAACATTTTAATGAATGCATAAATGGTGAATGGGTGAATGCACGGAGTCATTTATAGTAAGACTCACATGTTAACGTATTCACTAACATAACAGAGTTAGCAATCAATAGTCACTTAGAGAATGAATGTACATATTTCTGTTTTATTGCTATTCATGCAGCTCTATAATACGAAACAATTCATACAAAAAGCTAACTTACATAGCTCAAACAAAAGATAAGTAATAAAAAATAATAATTCAGTTTGCACTATAACAATCCATATATTCGGCCATGTCACAGAGTTCAATTACGTTCGGAATCGGAATTCAATCAACCCTGATATGTCAAGCCCTAGCTGGAGCATAACGCATCATAATAACGCCGCCAACAGTCTGGACACACCTGACAAATTTGCGTATTTTAGTTTTCTTTTTTTGACACCACCTGCTACAAAAATTCGGTAGGTTGAATTCCGTTTCCGAACGGAATTGAACTCTGTGACATGGCCGATTATATAAAAATGAGGTGTATGTTTGTTTGTTTGCAGATTTTTGTTACGGCATCACGCCTAAACCGATTTAAAAGAAATTTAGTACACAGATAGATATGTGGCCCACAATTAATATAGGCTATACATGTTTCCCGGATTTTGGACCGGGAGGGGATAAATGGAACAAAACATCCCCCTATACATAACTGTGGCATTTGTCATTTATTACGGCATCACGCCTAAACGGCTGAACCGATTTAAATGAAATTAGGTGCACAGATAGATCTTTAGCTCACAATTAATATAGACTGCATCTGTTTCCCGAATTTCGGGCCGAGAGGGTATAAAATGGATCAAAACCTTTGCCTACGCATAACTGTCATTTGTCAACCGATTTTGAAAATTCTTTATTGGTTTAAAAGGGTTTCCTTTCCTTTAGGTCCTATAATTTTTTTTTCAAATTCGGTGGGGATATTTGACCCCACCCCTCTCACCCCCCCCTCCCGAATGCTTAAATCTGTAATTTGTGAACAACACATTTTTGTTACAGCATCACGCATAAACGGCTGTCCATTTTGTTAAGACGCTGTTTTATGCAGAGACTCCTCGGTTTTATACTTGGAATATCGCTCAAAGACAATGGAAACGTAGGAAAGTTGGTAAAATACTCGAAAACTGGGTAGGAGTTTGATCAGGAGACATTATCGGTCGTGTATACACCGTGCATGTTAGCAATATGGAATGCTATTGTCTACGAATGTTACTACATACCATATAGGGACCAACATATTTTTCTGATCTCAAAACTATTGATGGCTATGAATGCCATACTTTTCGGTAAGCATGCGAGGTATTGGGACTAATGGAAAACGACAGTCAATGGGAACCAGCTATGCAGGAATCTGCTTTATGTTCTTCTCCAAGCAAAATGAGGGAACTATTTGCTATTTTGATTGCAATGTGTGGATTATCAAAACCTTTGGATCTTTGGGAGCGATATAAAAATGATTTATCCCAGGATATTCTGCGCCGAAAACAGAACTGCAGAACTTACTTTTGACGGAAGGATATATAATGAGGCTCTCATAATTATTGATCACAAGGTGATTGCTATGGTAGGAAAAGATGTACGTAACTTTGGTATTACACGGCCAAATCGATTGGAAAGTGTTCCTGATGAGTTGTCAAGAGAACTTAACTACAATTCTTCTACGTTAAATGCTCAAATTAAGGAAATGTTCCCAAAATTAATACCTGAACAAAAAAGGGTTTTTGATCAAGTTCTAAGCAAAGTCAATAAAGGATATGGAGCTTTATTATTTTTCGATGCACCGGGAGGCACTGGTAAAACATTCGTCTTAAATCTTTTGTTGGCACAAATTCGTAAAGATGCCAATATAGCTCTAGCAGTATCTTCTTCGGGTATAGCTGCAACACTTCTTAATGGTGGTCGGACTGCGCATTCCGCTTTTAAATTACCAACAGGGTTAGCAGAAATTGAATTTCCAACGTGCATATAACCAAAAATAGCGCTGGTTGTCTATTGCTCCAAAGATGTAAATTATTGGTATGGGATGAATAAGCCGAAGTATGCAAGATATCACAAGCTGTGATAAGATAATGGGAGGAATGGTCGTATTGCTTGCTGGGGACTTTCGACAAACTTTACCCGTAATCCCAAGAGGAACTCCAGCTGATGAAATTAAAGCCTGCTTACCCTTATGGAACAAGGTTTCAAAAATTAGTCTGACAACTAATATGCGAGTAGCTCTTTTTAATGACCATGAAGCTGGAGCTTATGCCACTGAACTGCTTAAGATTGGAAATGGCCAAGTTTCAAGAGATGTAAATGGAGAGACTTCGTTTCCAAAGAGATTTTGTACGTTAGTTTCTTCAGGAGAAGAGCTAATATCCAAAGTATATCCAGAAATTAACAATAATAAGGAAAACGGAAATTAGTTGGGCGAATAGCTATGCTAGCATCGAAAAACAATTGTGTAGCACAAATTAACCATCAAATTTTTTTAAAAATTTCAGGTGTTTCTACTGTATATACCTCAGTTGATAGTGTAGTGAACGAAGATCATTCCACTTCATATCCAATTGAGTTTCTGAACTCTATCGAGAGTTCCATAACATAAAATTGAGTTGAAAGTTGGTGTCCCTATTATATTTATGAGAAACATCAGCGCACCAAAACTATGCAATGGAACCAGTGTAGCTAGATGTGGGGATTTGTCCCCAAATCGGGGATTTCAACTTCTATTTGGGGAAAGATTTTCGTGGGGAGGGATTTGGGGATTTTTCATTATAAACAGTTTTAAAAAAAATAAGTTTTTTTTCCATTTTGATTTTTTTTAAATGGTGTTTCAATAGATGAATCTCAATTGATGGAATGCTTCACAATGTAAATTAAACGTAACCATGGTCGTCCATTACAATATGCTTCGCTGCAAAATGCTGAATTTTTCATAGAGGATTGAATTAAATAGATATGGTACGGACGATATATTAATATCACACAACTAATATTGTATTATTTTTCAGGAAACGCAGAAAAGTTTATAATGTAAATCGTTCCAAAAAATTCCTATCCTCCAAATAAAGAAACTGAAATTATTAACACTCAGCTAGATGGTGGAAAACGATCGTTTTCAAAATGATTTCAATACGATCGTTTTGAAAAGGTGTGATGAGTTCCGAATTCCGACCGATTTTGACAATTAGTTTCGGGCCAAACTCAAACTATTGATTTTTCAAAAGTGCACGAGAAGATGAAATATAATCAACATAATAGAACTGTTAAAAGAAATTTATTAAAAAAGATTGAGAAAACTATTAAAAACAAATTTGAAAATTATGGACAAAAACTATAGCACACACATTCTTACCTGATTATATACCAATTAATTTTCAATTATTTTATATCGATGTTGGTAACGCTTTCAGTCTAACTAAGGGGCTGAGAAGCAAAGGGCTGCAAGTGCAAAAAGAGTAATTAAGCTTAAAAATTTTTTTTGTTAATATGCATTTCATATTTAATTTTTGGCTTTTTAATACATACAGTTTTTTGAGATTATAATGCAGGTCTGAATTTTTTGGAGTGATAAATATCAATATTAATATGCTGTTTCCACAATGCAAACAAGCACTGCTTGTCTAAAATTTGTATGGAAATCACTCAAAAAAGTGAGTTCTTTTCATATAAATTTTAGACAAGCAGTGCTTGTTTGCATTATGGAAACAACACATGAGTGTTGATTCCTGTATCTAACTTAATTTTTTAGTTTTGCACTTGTAGCCCTTTGCTTCTCCGCTTTTCAATTATAATGTAATTTCTCCAACTGAAAAGTTGTAGAAATAAGTTTCGTGTTGTCAACGTATTACCTACGATATCTTAATTTTTTTTTCGGTTATATTTATTTATTGTATCTTCAATAAAATTGAACTAACAATAAGTAATCAAATCTTAACTATAAAATTGTAACTTTGAAGTCCAGCCAGTGCCAGACAAAAATATTTGTTTCAGCGGTTGGTTGTTTGGTTGTTTACGTCTCTCGTGTTCGGCTGAGAGCAAGAGTGTCCCTTCTTCTCAGCCGAGTGTGGCCTCTAAAGTTAATGATGTTTCGGGCTAGGGGATTTGGGTACAAGTCTTTTTATGTAGCTTGTCACGTATCTAGAAAACACTGTCTTAACCGGCGGCACATCTAGGTCTTTATGAATTCGCTTGTTTCTGACATGCCATGGGGCTGCTGTAATCGTACGGAGTATTTTATTTTGTTGCCTTTGAATTTTTTCTACATTTGATGCCGAGGCAGTGCCCCATAACTGGATTCCGTAGGACCATATTGGTTTTAGAATGGAGTTGTATAGAAGAAGTTTACAATCTAGGCTTAGAGTAGAGTTCCTTCCAATGAGCCAATTCATTTGAGCTGCTTTTAATTTCGTTTGGGTCACCTTTGCATTTATGTGTGACTTCCATGTTAGACGACGATCAAGATGAACACCGAGATATTTTACTTCAGTGTGTTGAGGTATAGTTTGGTTATTTATTTGTATAGGTGGGCAGATTTCTTTGCACAATGTAAAAGTAATGTTTAGACATTTTTGTTCGTTAATTTTTATCCGCCATTGTTTTAGCCATTGTTCCAACTGGGGTATATAATCTAGCAAATTGAGGGTGGCTTCTTGATGGCTTTTGTGAACACTTAGAAAAGCTGTATCATCAGCGAATCTTGATATGTGTATGTTACTGCTTACCGGCAAGTCAGAGGCATATATCAGATATAATACAGGACCGAGGATGCTGCCTTGAGGAACTCCGGCTTCGATGGGTTGCGGAGGGCTTAGAAAATTACCTTCTATAACAACAAATTTTCGCTCAGCTAAGTAGCTTTCTAAAAGTTTAAGGATGTTTTCGGGTAGGTTTTGCTTTAGTTTATGTATTAAACCTTCGTGCCATACTTTATCAAATGCCTGAGAAACATCGATGAAGAGCGCAGAACAATATTTCTTTTCTTCGAAGGTTTTTCTAAGCACGTTCACGAGTCTATGTGTTTGTTCAATCGTACTATGTTGTCTCCTAAAACCGAATTGGTGGTCTGGAATGCATCCAGTAAGATTCAGTATGGGTGTTAGCTTACTCATAAGTAGCTTTTCAAGTAGTTTTGACATGTTAGAGAACAGGCTTATAGGCCTATAGGACTCCACCTTCGTATGATCTTTGCCTGGTTTAGGTATCATGGTAATCAGCGAAACCTTCCATTCTGCGGGATAGCATTTGAGGCGCAAAATACTGTTAAAAATAAATAGCATTATCCGTTTTGCAGTATAGGGTAGCTCTAAGAGCATTTTATTGCTTATTTTATCAGCGCCTGGAGCTTTTTTCGAGTTTAAGCCCGCAAGATAGTGTTCAATCTCACGAATGTTGAACCTCAAAGTAACATCTGGTATAGCGAGGACTGGTGGCAGCTCAACTATAATATCAGACGTATTTGGAGTAAATATTTTCTGCAAGTAGTTTACAAACAGAGTACCTTTTTCAGCGTCAGTTCTTGCCCAGTCTCCATTCGAAGCTCGCAATGGAGGCTTATATATCACTGGTCTTTTGAGGCCTCGGGCTGCTCTCCATAGCGAATAGTCTGCTTGAGGTGTTGCGTCGATCCCATTCAGAAAGTTTTGAAGAGAAGCGGTTTTTTGATATTCTAGCAGAGTTTTCAGCTGTTTAGTACATTCCTTCAGCCTAGATTTTAGCTGAGGGGATCTGTAGTGTTGCCATTCTCTACGAACTCTTCTTTTTTCGGATAAAAGCCGTTCTACATCTGCTGAAAAAATTTTATTATATCTCACCTGAAGATTTGTAGTAGTAGCATTTAGAGCAGCTTGCTTAAGGTTTGCCTCAAACATTCTAATAGAGTCATCTATGTCAGCAGGCGTTTTTAATGAAATATTTTCTGGGCAATGAGCACTTTAATATTTTTTGTATTTCAACCAATTTATACGTGTGGTTGTCATCGTTAAATCACAAGTGGGTGAATATGTTGTATGTGAATATATAGTGACAATAGTTGGTGAGTGATCTGAAGACAAATCTAAAGATGCTTCAACTTGGGTCATTTCGCTGGGCACACCCTTTACCACTCCAAAATCAATAACATCAGGTATTTTTTGGCGATCTGTTAGCCAGTAAGTTGGCTGCCCACTTGATATAACATTTAACCGCATTTTTGAAGTTGTGTCAAACAAAACGCGACCCTTTGGCGTGATAAGGCGAGATCACCAGAACGTGTGCTTAGCGTTGTAATCACCGGCGGCCAAAAAGCGTGGGCCTAGTGAATTAAGTATCTGGCAGGAGAGTAAATTCATGAAATCACCAGGTTTTGATGAAAAGCTTCTTGAAGATAGTCCTCACAAAGATCCTTCATTAAGTAGTGTTTTAATCGCGATTTTATTAGTATACCCGTGTCACCACAAGCTCTACCTTGGGGGTCCTTTGTGTCGTAGAGAGTATATCCGTTGAGTTTAAAAAAAACTTCTAGCAGTCAAGTGCGTCTCAGAGATAAGCATAACATCAATTTGTTTATCCATCTTGAAGTATTCTAGTTCGTTTTTATGTTGGCGGATGCCGTTTGCGTTCCAGGAACAGATTTTTAAATTCATGGTTTGTTTAATGCAGCCTGCAATAACGTAGACTGCATTTTCAACACTTCCTGCATCATGCAGGTCATGTTGGTTGTAAAAAAATTTACGGTTTGTATTAAATTTTCTATTGAAGCCTCAAGTCGATCAAAATTGAAACCACTGTTTTTGTTGGCAAGAGGCCGTTTTTGAGCTGTGGGCTGGTTAGACTTCAAAGCATTAGCGTACGAGATTTGGCTGTTTGGTATGTTTTGCGTTATGGGCTGGTTAGCCTTAAAAATGTTGGCGTATGAAGGCCGGCTGGTAGCTGGTTGGCGCAACTGGGGATAATTTGTATTGTCGAACATATTAGGTTGAGCATAGGTGTGATTACGTCTGTTAGACAAAGACTGCTTAAGGTGGATTTAGACTATCTGTGTTTTACATCTGACTTGTCAGTTTGGAGAGCCACATGTAACTTTGCGTGTCTGTCAAAATTGTCCATTTACAGACGATTTTTAATTTTTGCTCTCACACGTACATGTATAATCGCATCTGACATAACCTCTAAGTGACGCCATCACATGTTAACTCAAAACAGCTGATGTCAGATGAAAATAGAACGCGCTCTAATTGAAAATTTTGTCGCCTGACTTTAGTTCTGTAAATTTCAGGTGGCAATGTTTCAAAAGGTTCACACGATATGTATAGCTTGTGCAGTGGGAAATTTGACAAGTCAGATGTAAAACACAGATAGTATAAAACCACCTTTAACATGTACATAGACAGGGCAGCCCCTGTAGTTTGCAGTGTGATTTTGATGGCAATTGCTACACATTTTACTTTTGGAATCATCTTTTTGCTTATCACAATTGACAGTGCTGTGTAGTTCACCACAAACGACACAAACTGTGCGCAACTTGCAATATGTTTTGGTGTGGCCATATTCTTGGCAATTTAGGCATTGATTGGGACGTGCTCGCTTGTGTGGTTCCTCTACGGTAACTCGTCGGTGCAGCAAATATCTTAATCTGTAAATGGGGTGTACTCTATTCTTTTTTAATTTCATATCACCTGGTTCCATTTCCACACGAAATAGTGGTTGGGGAACTCGCTCTTTTTTTTTAATGTTAGTAATATTTTTTACTTTAAAATTATTATTTAGTAGACCCGCTTTTACCTCTTCTGGATACACGTACGAATCGATGCCTTTTATCACTACCTGGAGGCCTTTTGCACTTTTCAATTGGTAGGTGTAAAAATTTTTATTTTGTGTTTCCAACTCCGAAACTACTGAGCGGTAATGATTTTCTTCATTTACTTGAATTTTTGTTTCATTAATCGCACCGTGTTTTATCGGGATCACGTAAAACGCCTCTTCACCGATTAATTGTACAATTTCTTAAAATATAATGATAAGTTGGCAAAGGCATTGATAAGATGGACTAAACAGGTACATATGAAGATATTTAATTGCCATGTTAATTTACAAAGACAAGAATTAGGAATGAGATTTAATAAGAAATGGTTTGTGAATAAATCTAATGTTGATTTTCCTATTGATGTTCAGTACATTCTTTCATTAGGTAAAAAATTTTCTTTACCAGTTACAAAAAAGGATGTTCCCATTATGAAAATGATTTCAGATGGAGAAGATTTTGTTCAGACAAGGTAGAGAAGAACCAGAAGTAGCTAGATCTAGGCTAACTTCGATTATTGATAATCACTTGAACAGGATAAAGTTAACCAATAGAGATAGATATTTGTTAGATAAATTAGAAACCAGTAAAAGATTTTTAAGGAATAATAGGAATATAGTTGTTTTGAATGCAGACAAGGGAAATACAACTGTTTGTATGAATAAGGATGATTATTATTCGAGGATTAATGATAATTTAGGCAACATAACCACATATAGAATTCTAAACAAAGATCCTACAACTAGATTACAGAAATTGAATAACGATATTGTTGAAGATCTTTTTAGGACAAAAATAATTAGTAGCATAGATAAGAATAGACTTAAAACTAATGTATCTATAGCTCCAAGATTATATGCTTTACCAAAAATCCATAAGGAGAACTTTCCATTAAGACCAATTTGTTCTTGTATAAATTCACCTTCATATGAACTATGTAAATATATTACAAATATTTTGATGAAATTGACTGTTGACTCAAAATATAATGTAAGTAATTCATTACATTTTAGAGAAAAGATAAGACATCTAAGATTAGATATTAATGACAAACTAATTTCACTTGATGTAGTGTCATTATTTCCTAGCATATCAGTAGATTTTTCTATTAATATTATAGAAGGGAAATGGGATACACTTAAGAGATATACTAATATGAGAAGATATATATTTTTAAGGGTTGTTAAATTTTGTATAGTAGACAATAGACATTTTCAATGCAATAATACAATTTATTTACAAGAAAAAGGTCTTCCAATGGGCTCTCCAGCTTCACCAATTGTTGCAGATATTGTAACTGAGGTATTACTTGATGATTGTATTGAAAAGTTGGTAGTTAAACCAAGAATTTTAACTAAATATGTTGATGACCTTTTTTGCATAATTTCAAAGAATGAAGTAGAGAATTTTTTGTCAACATTTAATTCTTTTCATCATGATATTAAATTTACGATTGAAAAGGAACGTAACTCACAGATTCCTTATTTAGATACATTGGTTATATGGAAGAAGAATAGTTTATTGATAGATTGGTATAAGAAACCTACATCTTCTGGTAGAATAATTAACTATTTTTCTAAACATCCTAAGAGGGTAATTATTAATACCGCTAAGAGTCTTATAGAAAGGGTGTTATCAATATGTGATAGTGAATTTCATGATAAGAATGAGAAAATTGCTATGGATATTTTAATTGATAATAGTTTTCCTATTAACTTGATTTGTAAATTGATAAGGGAATATAAATATACTAGAAGAAGCTCAGATATTGTTTTTGGACAAAAAATTTATAAATCTTTATCATATGTACCTGGAATATCTGAAAGATTAGAAAAATCTAAAATATACAATAATAGTAAATATAGAATAGCGTATAGAATTTTTAACACGGTAGGAAAACTGTTTAGTAAGAAAAAGGATATAATACCAAAATTGGATAGGTGTAATTTAGTTTATAAGATACCTTGTAATGGTAATGATGGAGAAGTTTGTAACAAAGTTTATGTACGCACAGCTAAGAATAAATTGAAAACAAGATTAGCTGGCCACAGATCAGATCAAAAGTATAGGAATATTAATTTACAAAAGACAGCTTTGTCCTCTCATTGTGCCGATTTTAATCATTATCCCAGTTTTGACAATATTTCTATACTTAATACAGAGAATAATTATAAAAGACGCTATATGCTAGAGATGCTTCAGATCATAAATGTTCCAACAGATAAAAGAATTAATTTTAGAGCAGATACCGCTAATGTAGCTCATTCTTATAGGTATTTATTACATAAGAACAGATTCAGAAATTAAGAAATGATTTTAGTTATTAGATCTTATTATGAATATATATGCACACATGTATGTATGTATGTATGTATGTATGTATGTATGTGTGTATGTATGAATGTATGTATGTATGTATGTATGTATGTATGTATGTATGTATGTATGTATGTATGTATGTATGTATGTATGTATGTATGTATGTATGTATGTATGTATGTATGTATGTATGTATGTATGTATGTATGTATGTATGTATGTATGTATGTATGTATGTATGTATGTATGTATGTATGTATGTATGTATGTATGTATGTATTAGGGATGTAACGAATACCGATACCGATACCGATATATCGGCGATACTTCAGATTTTCCGATACATCGGTATCGGCGATATTTTACTGCCGATACGACGATACTTTTAAAAATTTTTTCAGAGTTTTTTTAACAAATAATTTATTTTTGTTCGATTTAACCATGAATTAAATACACTTCGTTATTTTTTAAATCTTATTAATATCAATTTTAAAAATTAATAATATTTTATGCTGTTATTTTGTAAAAAAATTATTTATTTTTTTGTTAATTTTACCTTGAATTCAAATTCAAGCCGTTGTTTGTAAATCTTATTCCAGCAAAAAAGAGATGCTCCAAAGAAGTCATGAAAATGTAAAATTCGCGATCTGGAAGTATTGCAAATTTGGATAATTTCTAATTAGTTTTACATATCCTTGCCCTTGCAAGAAGTTCTGTTTTTCAATTACCAATCACCGAATTGGAAGCGATGCTAGGACAAATTTCTTTTTCGGTATTCTATAATGATTTTTCCTTGAGGAAAAAGTATAAAAAAGTACCCATTTTCAAAATTTTTTATGCGAATTTAAACTCAGAACTGTATTTTCATGTAAATTTAAGTGAATAAATATAAACTTAGAAGTCTTTTAATAATTAAGCTATTAAGTTATTTAGATGAA
>CATQFL010000116.1:0-32497 GCA_956483635.1 Panzeria rudis | reverse complement strand
GCCCTTTCAGATGGTATGACTCTTTTTGTAATCGGTTGCCAGGTTTCCGAGTTATGGCTCGAGAACCGATTATGTAAAAAGTGGGGGCGCCGATACGGTTTTTTCAAAATTTTGTTCTACCAAAAAAATCGTAGGAAAAAAGTAAGAATGGGAAAATGTAGCTCTCTTTAAGCCCTTTCAGATGGTGTGACTCTTTTTTTAATGGGTTGCCAGGTTTCCGAGTTATGGCTCGATAACCGATTATGTAAAAAGTGGGGGCGCCGATACGGTTTTTTCAAAATTTTGTTCTACCAAAAAAATCGTAGGAAAAAAGTAAGAATGGGAAAATGTAGCTCTCTTTAAGCCCTTTCAGATGGTGTGACTCTTTTTTTAATGGGTTGCCAGGTTTCCGAGTTATGGCTCGATAACCGATTATGAGGTGCCTCCGATACGGTTTTTTCAAAATTTTCCTCTACCAAAAGAGTCGTAGGAAAAAAGTAATGAAGGGAAAATGTAGCTCTCTTTAAGCCCTTTCAGATGGTATGACTCTTTTTGTAATCGGTTGCCAGGTTTCCGAGTTATGGCTCGAGAACCGATTATGTAAAAAGTGGGGGCGCCGATACGGTTTTTTCAAAATTTTGTTCTACCAAAAAAATCGTAGGAAAAAAGTAAGAATGGGAAAATGTAGCTCTCTTTAAGCCCTTTCAGATGGTGTGACTCTTTTTTTAATGGGTTGCCAGGTTTCCGAGTTATGGCTCGATAACCGATTATGAGGTGCCTCCGATACGGTTTTTTCAAAATTTTCCTCTACCAAAAGAGTCGTAGGAAAAAAGTAATGAAGGGAAAATGTAGCTCTCTTTAAGCCCTTTCAGATGGTATGACTCTTTTTGTAATCGGTTGCCAGGTTTCCGAGTTATGGCTCGAGAACCGATTATGTAAAAAGTGGGGGCGCCGATACGGTTTTTTCAAAATTTTGTTCTACCAAAAAAATCGTAGGAAAAAAGTAAGAATGGGAAAATGTAGCTCTCTTTAAGCCCTTTCAGATGGTGTGACTCTTTTTTTAATGGGTTGCCAGGTTTCCGAGTTATGGCTCGATAACCGATTATGTAAAAAGTGGGGGCGCCGATACGGTTTTTTCAAAATTTTGTTCTACCAAAAAAATCGTAGGAAAAAAGTAAGAATGGGAAAATGTAGCTCTCTTTAAGCCCTTTCAGATGGTGTGACTCTTTTTTTAATGGGTTGCCAGGTTTCCGAGTTATGGCTCGATAACCGATTATGAGGTGCCTCCGATACGGTTTTTTCAAAATTTTCCTCTACCAAAAGAGTCGTAGGAAAAAAGTAATGAAGGGAAAATGTAGCTCTCTTTAAGCCCTTTCAGATGGTATGACTCTTTTTGTAATCGGTTGCCAGGTTTCCGAGTTATGGCTCGAGAACCGATTATGTAAAAAGTGGGGGCGCCGATACGGTTTTTTCAAAATTTTGTTCTACCAAAAAAATCGTAGGAAAAAAGTAAGAATGGGAAAATGTAGCTCTCTTTAAGCCCTTTCAGATGGTGTGACTCTTTTTTTAATGGGTTGCCAGGTTTCCGAGTTATGGCTCGATAACCGATTATGAGGTGCCTCCGATACGGTTTTTTCAAAATTTTCCTCTACCAAAAGAGTCGTAGGAAAAAAGTAATGAAGGGAAAATGTAGCTCTCTTTAAGCCCTTTCAGATGGTATGACTCTTTTTGTAATCGGTTGCCAGGTTTCCGAGTTATGGCTCGAGAACCGATTATGTAAAAAGTGGGGGCGCCGATACGGTTTTTTCAAAATTTTGTTCTACCAAAAAAATCGTAGGAAAAAAGTAAGAATGGGAAAATGTAGCTCTCTTTAAGCCCTTTCAGATGGTGTGACTCTTTTTTTAATGGGTTGCCAGGTTTCCGAGTTATGGCTCGATAACCGATTATGAGGTGCCTCCGATACGGTTTTTTCAAAATTTTCCTCTACCAAAAGAGTCGTAGGAAAAAAGTAATGAAGGGAAAATGTAGCTCTCTTTAAGCCCTTTCAGATGGTATGACTCTTTTTGTAATCGGTTGCCAGGTTTCCGAGTTATGGCTCGAGAACCGATTATGTAAAAAGTGGGGGCGCCGATACGGTTTTTTCAAAATTTTGTTCTACCAAAAAAATCGTAGGAAAAAAGTAAGAATGGGAAAATGTAGCTCTCTTTAAGCCCTTTCAGATGGTGTGACTCTTTTTTTAATGGGTTGCCAGGTTTCCGAGTTATGGCTCGATAACCGATTATGTAAAAAGTGGGGGCGCCGATACGGTTTTTTCAAAATTTTGTTCTACCAAAAAAATCGTAGGAAAAAAGTAAGAATGGGAAAATGTAGCTCTCTTTAAGCCCTTTCAGATGGTGTGACTCTTTTTTTAATGGGTTGCCAGGTTTCCGAGTTATGGCTCGATAACCGATTATGAGGTGCCTCCGATACGGTTTTTTCAAAATTTTCCTCTACCAAAAGAGTCGTAGGAAAAAAGTAATGAAGGGAAAATGTAGCTCTCTTTAAGCCCTTTCAGATGGTATGACTCTTTTTGTAATCGGTTGCCAGGTTTCCGAGTTATGGCTCGAGAACCGATTATGTAAAAAGTGGGGGCGCCGATACGGTTTTTTCAAAATTTTGTTCTACCAAAAAAATCGTAGGAAAAAAGTAAGAATGGGAAAATGTAGCTCTCTTTAAGCCCTTTCAGATGGTGTGACTCTTTTTTTAATGGGTTGCCAGGTTTCCGAGTTATGGCTCGATAACCGATTATGAGGTGCCTCCGATACGGTTTTTTCAAAATTTTCCTCTACCAAAAGAGTCGTAGGAAAAAAGTAATGAAGGGAAAATGTAGCTCTCTTTAAGCCCTTTCAGATGGTATGACTCTTTTTGTAATCGGTTGCCAGGTTTCCGAGTTATGGCTCGAGAACCGATTATGTAAAAAGTGGGGGCGCCGATACGGTTTTTTCAAAATTTTGTTCTACCAAAAAAATCGTAGGAAAAAAGTAAGAATGGGAAAATGTAGCTCTCTTTAAGCCCTTTCAGATGGTGTGACTCTTTTTTTAATGGGTTGCCAGGTTTCCGAGTTATGGCTCGATAACCGATTATGAGGTGCCTCCGATACGGTTTTTTCAAAATTTTCCTCTACCAAAAGAGTCGTAGGAAAAAAGTAATGAAGGGAAAATGTAGCTCTCTTTAAGCCCTTTCAGATGGTATGACTCTTTTTGTAATCGGTTGCCAGGTTTCCGAGTTATGGCTCGAGAACCGATTATGTAAAAAGTGGGGGCGCCGATACGGTTTTTTCAAAATTTTGTTCTACCAAAAAAATCGTAGGAAAAAAGTAAGAATGGGAAAATGTAGCTCTCTTTAAGCCCTTTCAGATGGTGTGACTCTTTTTTTAATGGGTTGCCAGGTTTCCGAGTTATGGCTCGATAACCGATTATGTAAAAAGTGGGGGCGCCGATACGGTTTTTTCAAAATTTTGTTCTACCAAAAAAATCGTAGGAAAAAAGTAAGAATGGGAAAATGTAGCTCTCTTTAAGCCCTTTCAGATGGTGTGACTCTTTTTTTAATGGGTTGCCAGGTTTCCGAGTTATGGCTCGATAACCGATTATGAGGTGCCTCCGATACGGTTTTTTCAAAATTTTCCTCTACCAAAAGAGTCGTAGGAAAAAAGTAATGAAGGGAAAATGTAGCTCTCTTTAAGCCCTTTCAGATGGTATGACTCTTTTTGTAATCGGTTGCCAGGTTTCCGAGTTATGGCTCGAGAACCGATTATGTAAAAAGTGGGGGCGCCGATACGGTTTTTTCAAAATTTTGTTCTACCAAAAAAATCGTAGGAAAAAAGTAAGAATGGGAAAATGTAGCTCTCTTTAAGCCCTTTCAGATGGTGTGACTCTTTTTTTAATGGGTTGCCAGGTTTCCGAGTTATGGCTCGATAACCGATTATGAGGTGCCTCCGATACGGTTTTTTCAAAATTTTCCTCTACCAAAAGAGTCGTAGGAAAAAAGTAATGAAGGGAAAATGTAGCTCTCTTTAAGCCCTTTCAGATGGTATGACTCTTTTTGTAATCGGTTGCCAGGTTTCCGAGTTATGGCTCGAGAACCGATTATGTAAAAAGTGGGGGCGCCGATACGGTTTTTTCAAAATTTTGTTCTACCAAAAAAATCGTAGGAAAAAAGTAAGAATGGGAAAATGTAGCTCTCTTTAAGCCCTTTCAGATGGTGTGACTCTTTTTTTAATGGGTTGCCAGGTTTCCGAGTTATGGCTCGATAACCGATTATGAGGTGCCTCCGATACGGTTTTTTCAAAATTTTCCTCTACCAAAAGAGTCGTAGGAAAAAAGTAATGAAGGGAAAATGTAGCTCTCTTTAAGCCCTTTCAGATGGTATGACTCTTTTTGTAATCGGTTGCCAGGTTTCCGAGTTATGGCTCGAGAACCGATTATGTAAAAAGTGGGGGCGCCGATACGGTTTTTTCAAAATTTTGTTCTACCAAAAAAATCGTAGGAAAAAAGTAAGAATGGGAAAATGTAGCTCTCTTTAAGCCCTTTCAGATGGTGTGACTCTTTTTTTAATGGGTTGCCAGGTTTCCGAGTTATGGCTCGATAACCGATTATGTAAAAAGTGGGGGCGCCGATACGGTTTTTTCAAAATTTTGTTCTACCAAAAAAATCGTAGGAAAAAAGTAAGAATGGGAAAATGTAGCTCTCTTTAAGCCCTTTCAGATGGTGTGACTCTTTTTTTAATGGGTTGCCAGGTTTCCGAGTTATGGCTCGATAACCGATTATGAGGTGCCTCCGATACGGTTTTTTCAAAATTTTCCTCTACCAAAAGAGTCGTAGGAAAAAAGTAATGAAGGGAAAATGTAGCTCTCTTTAAGCCCTTTCAGATGGTATGACTCTTTTTGTAATCGGTTGCCAGGTTTCCGAGTTATGGCTCGAGAACCGATTATGTAAAAAGTGGGGGCGCCGATACGGTTTTTTCAAAATTTTGTTCTACCAAAAAAATCGTAGGAAAAAAGTAAGAATGGGAAAATGTAGCTCTCTTTAAGCCCTTTCAGATGGTGTGACTCTTTTTTTAATGGGTTGCCAGGTTTCCGAGTTATGGCTCGATAACCGATTATGAGGTGCCTCCGATACGGTTTTTTCAAAATTTTCCTCTACCAAAAGAGTCGTAGGAAAAAAGTAATGAAGGGAAAATGTAGCTCTCTTTAAGCCCTTTCAGATGGTATGACTCTTTTTGTAATCGGTTGCCAGGTTTCCGAGTTATGGCTCGAGAACCGATTATGTAAAAAGTGGGGGCGCCGATACGGTTTTTTCAAAATTTTGTTCTACCAAAAAAATCGTAGGAAAAAAGTAAGAATGGGAAAATGTAGCTCTCTTTAAGCCCTTTCAGATGGTGTGACTCTTTTTTTAATGGGTTGCCAGGTTTCCGAGTTATGGCTCGATAACCGATTATGAGGTGCCTCCGATACGGTTTTTTCAAAATTTTCCTCTACCAAAAGAGTCGTAGGAAAAAAGTAATGAAGGGAAAATGTAGCTCTCTTTAAGCCCTTTCAGATGGTATGACTCTTTTTGTAATCGGTTGCCAGGTTTCCGAGTTATGGCTCGAGAACCGATTATGTAAAAAGTGGGGGCGCCGATACGGTTTTTTCAAAATTTTGTTCTACCAAAAAAATCGTAGGAAAAAAGTAAGAATGGGAAAATGTAGCTCTCTTTAAGCCCTTTCAGATGGTGTGACTCTTTTTTTAATGGGTTGCCAGGTTTCCGAGTTATGGCTCGATAACCGATTATGTAAAAAGTGGGGGCGCCGATACGGTTTTTTCAAAATTTTGTTCTACCAAAAAAATCGTAGGAAAAAAGTAAGAATGGGAAAATGTAGCTCTCTTTAAGCCCTTTCAGATGGTGTGACTCTTTTTTTAATGGGTTGCCAGGTTTCCGAGTTATGGCTCGATAACCGATTATGAGGTGCCTCCGATACGGTTTTTTCAAAATTTTCCTCTACCAAAAGAGTCGTAGGAAAAAAGTAATGAAGGGAAAATGTAGCTCTCTTTAAGCCCTTTCAGATGGTATGACTCTTTTTGTAATCGGTTGCCAGGTTTCCGAGTTATGGCTCGAGAACCGATTATGTAAAAAGTGGGGGCGCCGATACGGTTTTTTCAAAATTTTGTTCTACCAAAAAAATCGTAGGAAAAAAGTAAGAATGGGAAAATGTAGCTCTCTTTAAGCCCTTTCAGATGGTGTGACTCTTTTTTTAATGGGTTGCCAGGTTTCCGAGTTATGGCTCGATAACCGATTATGAGGTGCCTCCGATACGGTTTTTTCAAAATTTTCCTCTACCAAAAGAGTCGTAGGAAAAAAGTAATGAAGGGAAAATGTAGCTCTCTTTAAGCCCTTTCAGATGGTATGACTCTTTTTGTAATCGGTTGCCAGGTTTCCGAGTTATGGCTCGAGAACCGATTATGTAAAAAGTGGGGGCGCCGATACGGTTTTTTCAAAATTTTGTTCTACCAAAAAAATCGTAGGAAAAAAGTAAGAATGGGAAAATGTAGCTCTCTTTAAGCCCTTTCAGATGGTGTGACTCTTTTTTTAATGGGTTGCCAGGTTTCCGAGTTATGGCTCGATAACCGATTATGTAAAAAGTGGGGGCGCCGATACGGTTTTTTCAAAATTTTGTTCTACCAAAAAAATCGTAGGAAAAAAGTAAGAATGGGAAAATGTAGCTCTCTTTAAGCCCTTTCAGATGGTGTGACTCTTTTTTTAATGGGTTGCCAGGTTTCCGAGTTATGGCTCGATAACCGATTATGAGGTGCCTCCGATACGGTTTTTTCAAAATTTTCCTCTACCAAAAGAGTCGTAGGAAAAAAGTAATGAAGGGAAAATGTAGCTCTCTTTAAGCCCTTTCAGATGGTATGACTCTTTTTGTAATCGGTTGCCAGGTTTCCGAGTTATGGCTCGAGAACCGATTATGTAAAAAGTGGGGGCGCCGATACGGTTTTTTCAAAATTTTGTTCTACCAAAAAAATCGTAGGAAAAAAGTAAGAATGGGAAAATGTAGCTCTCTTTAAGCCCTTTCAGATGGTGTGACTCTTTTTTTAATGGGTTGCCAGGTTTCCGAGTTATGGCTCGATAACCGATTATGAGGTGCCTCCGATACGGTTTTTTCAAAATTTTCCTCTACCAAAAGAGTCGTAGGAAAAAAGTAATGAAGGGAAAATGTAGCTCTCTTTAAGCCCTTTCAGATGGTATGACTCTTTTTGTAATCGGTTGCCAGGTTTCCGAGTTATGGCTCGAGAACCGATTATGTAAAAAGTGGGGGCGCCGATACGGTTTTTTCAAAATTTTGTTCTACCAAAAAAATCGTAGGAAAAAAGTAAGAATGGGAAAATGTAGCTCTCTTTAAGCCCTTTCAGATGGTGTGACTCTTTTTTTAATGGGTTGCCAGGTTTCCGAGTTATGGCTCGATAACCGATTATGAGGTGCCTCCGATACGGTTTTTTCAAAATTTTCCTCTACCAAAAGAGTCGTAGGAAAAAAGTAATGAAGGGAAAATGTAGCTCTCTTTAAGCCCTTTCAGATGGTATGACTCTTTTTGTAATCGGTTGCCAGGTTTCCGAGTTATGGCTCGAGAACCGATTATGTAAAAAGTGGGGGCGCCGATACGGTTTTTTCAAAATTTTGTTCTACCAAAAAAATCGTAGGAAAAAAGTAAGAATGGGAAAATGTAGCTCTCTTTAAGCCCTTTCAGATGGTGTGACTCTTTTTTTAATGGGTTGCCAGGTTTCCGAGTTATGGCTCGATAACCGATTATGTAAAAAGTGGGGGCGCCGATACGGTTTTTTCAAAATTTTGTTCTACCAAAAAAATCGTAGGAAAAAAGTAAGAATGGGAAAATGTAGCTCTCTTTAAGCCCTTTCAGATGGTGTGACTCTTTTTTTAATGGGTTGCCAGGTTTCCGAGTTATGGCTCGATAACCGATTATGAGGTGCCTCCGATACGGTTTTTTCAAAATTTTCCTCTACCAAAAGAGTCGTAGGAAAAAAGTAATGAAGGGAAAATGTAGCTCTCTTTAAGCCCTTTCAGATGGTATGACTCTTTTTGTAATCGGTTGCCAGGTTTCCGAGTTATGGCTCGAGAACCGATTATGTAAAAAGTGGGGGCGCCGATACGGTTTTTTCAAAATTTTGTTCTACCAAAAAAATCGTAGGAAAAAAGTAAGAATGGGAAAATGTAGCTCTCTTTAAGCCCTTTCAGATGGTGTGACTCTTTTTTTAATGGGTTGCCAGGTTTCCGAGTTATGGCTCGATAACCGATTATGAGGTGCCTCCGATACGGTTTTTTCAAAATTTTCCTCTACCAAAAGAGTCGTAGGAAAAAAGTAATGAAGGGAAAATGTAGCTCTCTTTAAGCCCTTTCAGATGGTATGACTCTTTTTGTAATCGGTTGCCAGGTTTCCGAGTTATGGCTCGAGAACCGATTATGTAAAAAGTGGGGGCGCCGATACGGTTTTTTCAAAATTTTGTTCTACCAAAAAAATCGTAGGAAAAAAGTAAGAATGGGAAAATGTAGCTCTCTTTAAGCCCTTTCAGATGGTGTGACTCTTTTTTTAATGGGTTGCCAGGTTTCCGAGTTATGGCTCGATAACCGATTATGAGGTGCCTCCGATACGGTTTTTTCAAAATTTTCCTCTACCAAAAGAGTCGTAGGAAAAAAGTAATGAAGGGAAAATGTAGCTCTCTTTAAGCCCTTTCAGATGGTATGACTCTTTTTGTAATCGGTTGCCAGGTTTCCGAGTTATGGCTCGAGAACCGATTATGTAAAAAGTGGGGGCGCCGATACGGTTTTTTCAAAATTTTGTTCTACCAAAAAAATCGTAGGAAAAAAGTAAGAATGGGAAAATGTAGCTCTCTTTAAGCCCTTTCAGATGGTGTGACTCTTTTTTTAATGGGTTGCCAGGTTTCCGAGTTATGGCTCGATAACCGATTATGTAAAAAGTGGGGGCGCCGATACGGTTTTTTCAAAATTTTGTTCTACCAAAAAAATCGTAGGAAAAAAGTAAGAATGGGAAAATGTAGCTCTCTTTAAGCCCTTTCAGATGGTGTGACTCTTTTTTTAATGGGTTGCCAGGTTTCCGAGTTATGGCTCGATAACCGATTATGAGGTGCCTCCGATACGGTTTTTTCAAAATTTTCCTCTACCAAAAGAGTCGTAGGAAAAAAGTAATGAAGGGAAAATGTAGCTCTCTTTAAGCCCTTTCAGATGGTATGACTCTTTTTGTAATCGGTTGCCAGGTTTCCGAGTTATGGCTCGAGAACCGATTATGTAAAAAGTGGGGGCGCCGATACGGTTTTTTCAAAATTTTGTTCTACCAAAAAAATCGTAGGAAAAAAGTAAGAATGGGAAAATGTAGCTCTCTTTAAGCCCTTTCAGATGGTGTGACTCTTTTTTTAATGGGTTGCCAGGTTTCCGAGTTATGGCTCGATAACCGATTATGAGGTGCCTCCGATACGGTTTTTTCAAAATTTTCCTCTACCAAAAGAGTCGTAGGAAAAAAGTAATGAAGGGAAAATGTAGCTCTCTTTAAGCCCTTTCAGATGGTATGACTCTTTTTGTAATCGGTTGCCAGGTTTCCGAGTTATGGCTCGAGAACCGATTATGTAAAAAGTGGGGGCGCCGATACGGTTTTTTCAAAATTTTGTTCTACCAAAAAAATCGTAGGAAAAAAGTAAGAATGGGAAAATGTAGCTCTCTTTAAGCCCTTTCAGATGGTGTGACTCTTTTTTTAATGGGTTGCCAGGTTTCCGAGTTATGGCTCGATAACCGATTATGAGGTGCCTCCGATACGGTTTTTTCAAAATTTTCCTCTACCAAAAGAGTCGTAGGAAAAAAGTAATGAAGGGAAAATGTAGCTCTCTTTAAGCCCTTTCAGATGGTATGACTCTTTTTGTAATCGGTTGCCAGGTTTCCGAGTTATGGCTCGAGAACCGATTATGTAAAAAGTGGGGGCGCCGATACGGTTTTTTCAAAATTTTGTTCTACCAAAAAAATCGTAGGAAAAAAGTAAGAATGGGAAAATGTAGCTCTCTTTAAGCCCTTTCAGATGGTGTGACTCTTTTTTTAATGGGTTGCCAGGTTTCCGAGTTATGGCTCGATAACCGATTATGTAAAAAGTGGGGGCGCCGATACGGTTTTTTCAAAATTTTGTTCTACCAAAAAAATCGTAGGAAAAAAGTAAGAATGGGAAAATGTAGCTCTCTTTAAGCCCTTTCAGATGGTGTGACTCTTTTTTTAATGGGTTGCCAGGTTTCCGAGTTATGGCTCGATAACCGATTATGAGGTGCCTCCGATACGGTTTTTTCAAAATTTTCCTCTACCAAAAGAGTCGTAGGAAAAAAGTAATGAAGGGAAAATGTAGCTCTCTTTAAGCCCTTTCAGATGGTATGACTCTTTTTGTAATCGGTTGCCAGGTTTCCGAGTTATGGCTCGAGAACCGATTATGTAAAAAGTGGGGGCGCCGATACGGTTTTTTCAAAATTTTGTTCTACCAAAAAAATCGTAGGAAAAAAGTAAGAATGGGAAAATGTAGCTCTCTTTAAGCCCTTTCAGATGGTGTGACTCTTTTTTTAATGGGTTGCCAGGTTTCCGAGTTATGGCTCGATAACCGATTATGAGGTGCCTCCGATACGGTTTTTTCAAAATTTTCCTCTACCAAAAGAGTCGTAGGAAAAAAGTAATGAAGGGAAAATGTAGCTCTCTTTAAGCCCTTTCAGATGGTATGACTCTTTTTGTAATCGGTTGCCAGGTTTCCGAGTTATGGCTCGAGAACCGATTATGTAAAAAGTGGGGGCGCCGATACGGTTTTTTCAAAATTTTGTTCTACCAAAAAAATCGTAGGAAAAAAGTAAGAATGGGAAAATGTAGCTCTCTTTAAGCCCTTTCAGATGGTGTGACTCTTTTTTTAATGGGTTGCCAGGTTTCCGAGTTATGGCTCGATAACCGATTATGTAAAAAGTGGGGGCGCCGATACGGTTTTTTCAAAATTTTGTTCTACCAAAAAAATCGTAGGAAAAAAGTAAGAATGGGAAAATGTAGCTCTCTTTAAGCCCTTTCAGATGGTGTGACTCTTTTTTTAATGGGTTGCCAGGTTTCCGAGTTATGGCTCGATAACCGATTATGAGGTGCCTCCGATACGGTTTTTTCAAAATTTTCCTCTACCAAAAGAGTCGTAGGAAAAAAGTAATGAAGGGAAAATGTAGCTCTCTTTAAGCCCTTTCAGATGGTATGACTCTTTTTGTAATCGGTTGCCAGGTTTCCGAGTTATGGCTCGAGAACCGATTATGTAAAAAGTGGGGGCGCCGATACGGTTTTTTCAAAATTTTGTTCTACCAAAAAAATCGTAGGAAAAAAGTAAGAATGGGAAAATGTAGCTCTCTTTAAGCCCTTTCAGATGGTGTGACTCTTTTTTTAATGGGTTGCCAGGTTTCCGAGTTATGGCTCGATAACCGATTATGAGGTGCCTCCGATACGGTTTTTTCAAAATTTTCCTCTACCAAAAGAGTCGTAGGAAAAAAGTAATGAAGGGAAAATGTAGCTCTCTTTAAGCCCTTTCAGATGGTATGACTCTTTTTGTAATCGGTTGCCAGGTTTCCGAGTTATGGCTCGAGAACCGATTATGTAAAAAGTGGGGGCGCCGATACGGTTTTTTCAAAATTTTGTTCTACCAAAAAAATCGTAGGAAAAAAGTAAGAATGGGAAAATGTAGCTCTCTTTAAGCCCTTTCAGATGGTGTGACTCTTTTTTTAATGGGTTGCCAGGTTTCCGAGTTATGGCTCGATAACCGATTATGTAAAAAGTGGGGGCGCCGATACGGTTTTTTCAAAATTTTGTTCTACCAAAAAAATCGTAGGAAAAAAGTAAGAATGGGAAAATGTAGCTCTCTTTAAGCCCTTTCAGATGGTGTGACTCTTTTTTTAATGGGTTGCCAGGTTTCCGAGTTATGGCTCGATAACCGATTATGAGGTGCCTCCGATACGGTTTTTTCAAAATTTTCCTCTACCAAAAGAGTCGTAGGAAAAAAGTAATGAAGGGAAAATGTAGCTCTCTTTAAGCCCTTTCAGATGGTATGACTCTTTTTGTAATCGGTTGCCAGGTTTCCGAGTTATGGCTCGAGAACCGATTATGTAAAAAGTGGGGGCGCCGATACGGTTTTTTCAAAATTTTGTTCTACCAAAAAAATCGTAGGAAAAAAGTAAGAATGGGAAAATGTAGCTCTCTTTAAGCCCTTTCAGATGGTGTGACTCTTTTTTTAATGGGTTGCCAGGTTTCCGAGTTATGGCTCGATAACCGATTATGAGGTGCCTCCGATACGGTTTTTTCAAAATTTTCCTCTACCAAAAGAGTCGTAGGAAAAAAGTAATGAAGGGAAAATGTAGCTCTCTTTAAGCCCTTTCAGATGGTATGACTCTTTTTGTAATCGGTTGCCAGGTTTCCGAGTTATGGCTCGAGAACCGATTATGTAAAAAGTGGGGGCGCCGATACGGTTTTTTCAAAATTTTGTTCTACCAAAAAAATCGTAGGAAAAAAGTAAGAATGGGAAAATGTAGCTCTCTTTAAGCCCTTTCAGATGGTGTGACTCTTTTTTTAATGGGTTGCCAGGTTTCCGAGTTATGGCTCGATAACCGATTATGAGGTGCCTCCGATACGGTTTTTTCAAAATTTTCCTCTACCAAAAGAGTCGTAGGAAAAAAGTAATGAAGGGAAAATGTAGCTCTCTTTAAGCCCTTTCAGATGGTATGACTCTTTTTGTAATCGGTTGCCAGGTTTCCGAGTTATGGCTCGAGAACCGATTATGTAAAAAGTGGGGGCGCCGATACGGTTTTTTCAAAATTTTGTTCTACCAAAAAAATCGTAGGAAAAAAGTAAGAATGGGAAAATGTAGCTCTCTTTAAGCCCTTTCAGATGGTGTGACTCTTTTTTTAATGGGTTGCCAGGTTTCCGAGTTATGGCTCGATAACCGATTATGTAAAAAGTGGGGGCGCCGATACGGTTTTTTCAAAATTTTGTTCTACCAAAAAAATCGTAGGAAAAAAGTAAGAATGGGAAAATGTAGCTCTCTTTAAGCCCTTTCAGATGGTGTGACTCTTTTTTTAATGGGTTGCCAGGTTTCCGAGTTATGGCTCGATAACCGATTATGAGGTGCCTCCGATACGGTTTTTTCAAAATTTTCCTCTACCAAAAGAGTCGTAGGAAAAAAGTAATGAAGGGAAAATGTAGCTCTCTTTAAGCCCTTTCAGATGGTATGACTCTTTTTGTAATCGGTTGCCAGGTTTCCGAGTTATGGCTCGAGAACCGATTATGTAAAAAGTGGGGGCGCCGATACGGTTTTTTCAAAATTTTGTTCTACCAAAAAAATCGTAGGAAAAAAGTAAGAATGGGAAAATGTAGCTCTCTTTAAGCCCTTTCAGATGGTGTGACTCTTTTTTTAATGGGTTGCCAGGTTTCCGAGTTATGGCTCGATAACCGATTATGAGGTGCCTCCGATACGGTTTTTTCAAAATTTTCCTCTACCAAAAGAGTCGTAGGAAAAAAGTAATGAAGGGAAAATGTAGCTCTCTTTAAGCCCTTTCAGATGGTATGACTCTTTTTGTAATCGGTTGCCAGGTTTCCGAGTTATGGCTCGAGAACCGATTATGTAAAAAGTGGGGGCGCCGATACGGTTTTTTCAAAATTTTGTTCTACCAAAAAAATCGTAGGAAAAAAGTAAGAATGGGAAAATGTAGCTCTCTTTAAGCCCTTTCAGATGGTGTGACTCTTTTTTTAATGGGTTGCCAGGTTTCCGAGTTATGGCTCGATAACCGATTATGTAAAAAGTGGGGGCGCCGATACGGTTTTTTCAAAATTTTGTTCTACCAAAAAAATCGTAGGAAAAAAGTAAGAATGGGAAAATGTAGCTCTCTTTAAGCCCTTTCAGATGGTGTGACTCTTTTTTTAATGGGTTGCCAGGTTTCCGAGTTATGGCTCGATAACCGATTATGAGGTGCCTCCGATACGGTTTTTTCAAAATTTTCCTCTACCAAAAGAGTCGTAGGAAAAAAGTAATGAAGGGAAAATGTAGCTCTCTTTAAGCCCTTTCAGATGGTATGACTCTTTTTGTAATCGGTTGCCAGGTTTCCGAGTTATGGCTCGAGAACCGATTATGTAAAAAGTGGGGGCGCCGATACGGTTTTTTCAAAATTTTGTTCTACCAAAAAAATCGTAGGAAAAAAGTAAGAATGGGAAAATGTAGCTCTCTTTAAGCCCTTTCAGATGGTGTGACTCTTTTTTTAATGGGTTGCCAGGTTTCCGAGTTATGGCTCGATAACCGATTATGAGGTGCCTCCGATACGGTTTTTTCAAAATTTTCCTCTACCAAAAGAGTCGTAGGAAAAAAGTAATGAAGGGAAAATGTAGCTCTCTTTAAGCCCTTTCAGATGGTATGACTCTTTTTGTAATCGGTTGCCAGGTTTCCGAGTTATGGCTCGAGAACCGATTATGTAAAAAGTGGGGGCGCCGATACGGTTTTTTCAAAATTTTGTTCTACCAAAAAAATCGTAGGAAAAAAGTAAGAATGGGAAAATGTAGCTCTCTTTAAGCCCTTTCAGATGGTGTGACTCTTTTTTTAATGGGTTGCCAGGTTTCCGAGTTATGGCTCGATAACCGATTATGAGGTGCCTCCGATACGGTTTTTTCAAAATTTTCCTCTACCAAAAGAGTCGTAGGAAAAAAGTAATGAAGGGAAAATGTAGCTCTCTTTAAGCCCTTTCAGATGGTATGACTCTTTTTGTAATCGGTTGCCAGGTTTCCGAGTTATGGCTCGAGAACCGATTATGTAAAAAGTGGGGGCGCCGATACGGTTTTTTCAAAATTTTGTTCTACCAAAAAAATCGTAGGAAAAAAGTAAGAATGGGAAAATGTAGCTCTCTTTAAGCCCTTTCAGATGGTGTGACTCTTTTTTTAATGGGTTGCCAGGTTTCCGAGTTATGGCTCGATAACCGATTATGTAAAAAGTGGGGGCGCCGATACGGTTTTTTCAAAATTTTGTTCTACCAAAAAAATCGTAGGAAAAAAGTAAGAATGGGAAAATGTAGCTCTCTTTAAGCCCTTTCAGATGGTGTGACTCTTTTTTTAATGGGTTGCCAGGTTTCCGAGTTATGGCTCGATAACCGATTATGAGGTGCCTCCGATACGGTTTTTTCAAAATTTTCCTCTACCAAAAGAGTCGTAGGAAAAAAGTAATGAAGGGAAAATGTAGCTCTCTTTAAGCCCTTTCAGATGGTATGACTCTTTTTGTAATCGGTTGCCAGGTTTCCGAGTTATGGCTCGAGAACCGATTATGTAAAAAGTGGGGGCGCCGATACGGTTTTTTCAAAATTTTGTTCTACCAAAAAAATCGTAGGAAAAAAGTAAGAATGGGAAAATGTAGCTCTCTTTAAGCCCTTTCAGATGGTGTGACTCTTTTTTTAATGGGTTGCCAGGTTTCCGAGTTATGGCTCGATAACCGATTATGAGGTGCCTCCGATACGGTTTTTTCAAAATTTTCCTCTACCAAAAGAGTCGTAGGAAAAAAGTAATGAAGGGAAAATGTAGCTCTCTTTAAGCCCTTTCAGATGGTATGACTCTTTTTGTAATCGGTTGCCAGGTTTCCGAGTTATGGCTCGAGAACCGATTATGTAAAAAGTGGGGGCGCCGATACGGTTTTTTCAAAATTTTGTTCTACCAAAAAAATCGTAGGAAAAAAGTAAGAATGGGAAAATGTAGCTCTCTTTAAGCCCTTTCAGATGGTGTGACTCTTTTTTTAATGGGTTGCCAGGTTTCCGAGTTATGGCTCGATAACCGATTATGAGGTGCCTCCGATACGGTTTTTTCAAAATTTTCCTCTACCAAAAGAGTCGTAGGAAAAAAGTAATGAAGGGAAAATGTAGCTCTCTTTAAGCCCTTTCAGATGGTATGACTCTTTTTGTAATCGGTTGCCAGGTTTCCGAGTTATGGCTCGAGAACCGATTATGTAAAAAGTGGGGGCGCCGATACGGTTTTTTCAAAATTTTGTTCTACCAAAAAAATCGTAGGAAAAAAGTAAGAATGGGAAAATGTAGCTCTCTTTAAGCCCTTTCAGATGGTGTGACTCTTTTTTTAATGGGTTGCCAGGTTTCCGAGTTATGGCTCGATAACCGATTATGAGGTGCCTCCGATACGGTTTTTTCAAAATTTTCCTCTACCAAAAGAGTCGTAGGAAAAAAGTAATGAAGGGAAAATGTAGCTCTCTTTAAGCCCTTTCAGATGGTATGACTCTTTTTGTAATCGGTTGCCAGGTTTCCGAGTTATGGCTCGAGAACCGATTATGTAAAAAGTGGGGGCGCCGATACGGTTTTTTCAAAATTTTGTTCTACCAAAAAAATCGTAGGAAAAAAGTAAGAATGGGAAAATGTAGCTCTCTTTAAGCCCTTTCAGATGGTGTGACTCTTTTTTTAATGGGTTGCCAGGTTTCCGAGTTATGGCTCGATAACCGATTATGTAAAAAGTGGGGGCGCCGATACGGTTTTTTCAAAATTTTGTTCTACCAAAAAAATCGTAGGAAAAAAGTAAGAATGGGAAAATGTAGCTCTCTTTAAGCCCTTTCAGATGGTGTGACTCTTTTTTTAATGGGTTGCCAGGTTTCCGAGTTATGGCTCGATAACCGATTATGAGGTGCCTCCGATACGGTTTTTTCAAAATTTTCCTCTACCAAAAGAGTCGTAGGAAAAAAGTAATGAAGGGAAAATGTAGCTCTCTTTAAGCCCTTTCAGATGGTATGACTCTTTTTGTAATCGGTTGCCAGGTTTCCGAGTTATGGCTCGAGAACCGATTATGTAAAAAGTGGGGGCGCCGATACGGTTTTTTCAAAATTTTGTTCTACCAAAAAAATCGTAGGAAAAAAGTAAGAATGGGAAAATGTAGCTCTCTTTAAGCCCTTTCAGATGGTGTGACTCTTTTTTTAATGGGTTGCCAGGTTTCCGAGTTATGGCTCGATAACCGATTATGAGGTGCCTCCGATACGGTTTTTTCAAAATTTTCCTCTACCAAAAGAGTCGTAGGAAAAAAGTAATGAAGGGAAAATGTAGCTCTCTTTAAGCCCTTTCAGATGGTATGACTCTTTTTGTAATCGGTTGCCAGGTTTCCGAGTTATGGCTCGAGAACCGATTATGTAAAAAGTGGGGGCGCCGATACGGTTTTTTCAAAATTTTGTTCTACCAAAAAAATCGTAGGAAAAAAGTAAGAATGGGAAAATGTAGCTCTCTTTAAGCCCTTTCAGATGGTGTGACTCTTTTTTTAATGGGTTGCCAGGTTTCCGAGTTATGGCTCGATAACCGATTATGTAAAAAGTGGGGGCGCCGATACGGTTTTTTCAAAATTTTGTTCTACCAAAAAAATCGTAGGAAAAAAGTAAGAATGGGAAAATGTAGCTCTCTTTAAGCCCTTTCAGATGGTGTGACTCTTTTTTTAATGGGTTGCCAGGTTTCCGAGTTATGGCTCGATAACCGATTATGAGGTGCCTCCGATACGGTTTTTTCAAAATTTTCCTCTACCAAAAGAGTCGTAGGAAAAAAGTAATGAAGGGAAAATGTAGCTCTCTTTAAGCCCTTTCAGATGGTATGACTCTTTTTGTAATCGGTTGCCAGGTTTCCGAGTTATGGCTCGAGAACCGATTATGTAAAAAGTGGGGGCGCCGATACGGTTTTTTCAAAATTTTGTTCTACCAAAAAAATCGTAGGAAAAAAGTAAGAATGGGAAAATGTAGCTCTCTTTAAGCCCTTTCAGATGGTGTGACTCTTTTTTTAATGGGTTGCCAGGTTTCCGAGTTATGGCTCGATAACCGATTATGAGGTGCCTCCGATACGGTTTTTTCAAAATTTTCCTCTACCAAAAGAGTCGTAGGAAAAAAGTAATGAAGGGAAAATGTAGCTCTCTTTAAGCCCTTTCAGATGGTATGACTCTTTTTGTAATCGGTTGCCAGGTTTCCGAGTTATGGCTCGAGAACCGATTATGTAAAAAGTGGGGGCGCCGATACGGTTTTTTCAAAATTTTGTTCTACCAAAAAAATCGTAGGAAAAAAGTAAGAATGGGAAAATGTAGCTCTCTTTAAGCCCTTTCAGATGGTGTGACTCTTTTTTTAATGGGTTGCCAGGTTTCCGAGTTATGGCTCGATAACCGATTATGAGGTGCCTCCGATACGGTTTTTTCAAAATTTTCCTCTACCAAAAGAGTCGTAGGAAAAAAGTAATGAAGGGAAAATGTAGCTCTCTTTAAGCCCTTTCAGATGGTATGACTCTTTTTGTAATCGGTTGCCAGGTTTCCGAGTTATGGCTCGAGAACCGATTATGTAAAAAGTGGGGGCGCCGATACGGTTTTTTCAAAATTTTGTTCTACCAAAAAAATCGTAGGAAAAAAGTAAGAATGGGAAAATGTAGCTCTCTTTAAGCCCTTTCAGATGGTGTGACTCTTTTTTTAATGGGTTGCCAGGTTTCCGAGTTATGGCTCGATAACCGATTATGTAAAAAGTGGGGGCGCCGATACGGTTTTTTCAAAATTTTGTTCTACCAAAAAAATCGTAGGAAAAAAGTAAGAATGGGAAAATGTAGCTCTCTTTAAGCCCTTTCAGATGGTGTGACTCTTTTTTTAATGGGTTGCCAGGTTTCCGAGTTATGGCTCGATAACCGATTATGAGGTGCCTCCGATACGGTTTTTTCAAAATTTTCCTCTACCAAAAGAGTCGTAGGAAAAAAGTAATGAAGGGAAAATGTAGCTCTCTTTAAGCCCTTTCAGATGGTATGACTCTTTTTGTAATCGGTTGCCAGGTTTCCGAGTTATGGCTCGAGAACCGATTATGTAAAAAGTGGGGGCGCCGATACGGTTTTTTCAAAATTTTGTTCTACCAAAAAAATCGTAGGAAAAAAGTAAGAATGGGAAAATGTAGCTCTCTTTAAGCCCTTTCAGATGGTGTGACTCTTTTTTTAATGGGTTGCCAGGTTTCCGAGTTATGGCTCGATAACCGATTATGAGGTGCCTCCGATACGGTTTTTTCAAAATTTTCCTCTACCAAAAGAGTCGTAGGAAAAAAGTAATGAAGGGAAAATGTAGCTCTCTTTAAGCCCTTTCAGATGGTATGACTCTTTTTGTAATCGGTTGCCAGGTTTCCGAGTTATGGCTCGAGAACCGATTATGTAAAAAGTGGGGGCGCCGATACGGTTTTTTCAAAATTTTGTTCTACCAAAAAAATCGTAGGAAAAAAGTAAGAATGGGAAAATGTAGCTCTCTTTAAGCCCTTTCAGATGGTGTGACTCTTTTTTTAATGGGTTGCCAGGTTTCCGAGTTATGGCTCGATAACCGATTATGAGGTGCCTCCGATACGGTTTTTTCAAAATTTTCCTCTACCAAAAGAGTCGTAGGAAAAAAGTAATGAAGGGAAAATGTAGCTCTCTTTAAGCCCTTTCAGATGGTATGACTCTTTTTGTAATCGGTTGCCAGGTTTCCGAGTTATGGCTCGAGAACCGATTATGTAAAAAGTGGGGGCGCCGATACGGTTTTTTCAAAATTTTGTTCTACCAAAAAAATCGTAGGAAAAAAGTAAGAATGGGAAAATGTAGCTCTCTTTAAGCCCTTTCAGATGGTACAAGTCGTTTTGGAAAACTATGGCAAAAGCTAGCTTGCCCAGCTTTCCCGGACACAACTTTCCGACACTCTCCTGCCAGGTTAACCTTGGATCGCTCACAGCCGTATTTTCTTATTTTCTCTCCCTTCAACTTTTCCTATTTACTTTTAGGTAGCTTGCCCAGTTTCCCCCCGGACACTACTTACCGACATTCTCCTGCCAGGTTAATTTTGAATCGTCTCAGGCGTTTTGCTTAATTACCATTGCCTTCAATTTTCCCTAATTATTTTCGGATAACGCTTCTGATCATTTTACTTTATCTACCTTTTCCTGGATATGTTGCTAGCATTTTTGTTGGCTTTTAGAGTTATGGTTTTGTCTTGTGTATGAGTTTGCAATTTCTCAAACTCCTCTAGTGTGCCCCTAACTGCATGTAGCTTTCCCGGCTTCACGGCTACGTACGAATATTGCATTTATCAGACTGCTCTACTTTACTGGCGCGCTCCACTGCAACATCTTCCGGCTCACACACCTCAAGCTTATCCACGGTTCCAGTAATTATTGCTCCATGTGGCCAGAACGTATTCTCATCTGCGTTGTGTGTTTCAATTTAATACTTTACCTTCAATTACTGTATTTTAGCATGTATAAATTGAAAAGGCAATGACACGTTTTTGTTTGCGCCAGGGTTGAACGTAACATGATGATACGCCCGGGCTTTTGCTATACCCTTCCTGCCGTGTCAGAGTGGTGAAACAAAACAGTTAAACATCAAATATAATACACATTCAGTGGTTAAAAACGTTGAAGTGTGGTAAGTATTCCAAATTTAGTTCACGATTGTAATTTCAACTTTTGTTAGTTTATGCCTTGAAGGTTATTGTCTTAGAGAAATTTGGAGAATTAAGCTATTTATTGGTGCTTTGAAGGTTGTTGTCTTAGAAAAGTGGTGATTTCAGAAGCAGGAAGTGGCATATTACTAAAGCCGTGTCAACCGACTGATTTTTGGGCCGCTTAGCCCAACATATGAAATATTATCTAATTCACACACATTCTAAAGCAAAATCTAGTACATATTTCGGTTTATTAATTGATATTTTATTTTTACTTACTTTTTGTTATATTAATTTCGACTGGGAATCAAACCAAGCTCCTTTAAGTTTGAAATCTTACGCGCTAACCATTCGTCCAAAAAACTTATTTACATTACCGACAACCAGTGTGGCCATACCTAAAAATATTTTGCTGCTAAATCAAGTCAAAAATAATGCTAAAAATGCTTTAAAAAAATTTAATGCTAAAAAATAGTGCTAAAAATTTTAAAAGTTCTTTTTTAACTAGGATTTCTTCATAGCTTCCTTATTTTTCATAATTCGCCCCTATTTTCTGCCAAATATTTGATTTTATTCGAGTAAAACAAGAATAATTCAAAATTACAAAAAAAATGTTTGGAGCTATAAAAGCATTGTTGTTATTTTATATGTACAACAACGATGTTATGACGATTCCGAACATTTTCATTACGCGTGCAATACAGAACAGGCCTGCATATAATACAATGTTATTGGTAAATTTTCAACACAAAAATATATAAGCTATTCTTAAGAGCACGAACATTTTTAATTTGTAACCGTCTCAATTTTTGCATCTCGACCATTTTTGTAAAATTCATCATCCTCATTGGCAGAGATTGAGTTTCCTCTTCGCAAATACGAGTATATATCTAATAAAAAATTTATTTTTCTGTTGCAATGAATGAAAAATATCTTCTATTCTTAAGTGCCCAAAATATGTTATGTTAGTTTTTCTTTTTTTTCACAGCAAAGAGTTCAAAATGATATTTGAATATATGTAAAAGTTATAGACGTTTTGTATTGAATTATTATTATACGAATTATTATACGAATTATTTGATATGAAAAACTTATAAACCACAACAAAATAGCCACAACTATAGAGCCTTTTAAGATACAAATTTTCAATCTTTAAACAACAAAGACTAACAAAATTTATATGTACATTGAAATTTTCAATGATTTTTTTCAATTCTCTTTCAAAGTTGCAATTCAATGCGACAGTTATACAATACAAAAATGACAATGTACAAAAATTAGTTGAAATTGAAGTAATGTTATTTTCCTAACACGTTCGGCCCACTACAGAATCTGCAAGTGCACCTGTTCATATGAAATAAAATTTTTCCACATCGATTTATAGATGGATCATTTATAAGTGAACAAAAGTATAAAAATAACCTCCTCCGTTTTTAAGCAAAATACACGCAAAAAACAACAAATAAATTGTGTAAAAGTGTTGTTGTTTCGTTGGTATTTTACTTGCAGGTTTGTAACTTGTATTTTCAAGAAATAGGTACCAGGGGCTCATTTCTCAAAGCTACAAGTTACAAATCTACAAGTGAAATACCTATAAAACATCAACAGTTATACAAAGTTTATTGTTGTTTTGTGGATATTTCACTTGTAGATTTGTAGCTTGTAGTTTTGAGAAATGGAACCTAAGCCACGTTTCTCAAAAAGTATAAGTTACAAGTCTACAAGCAAAATACACACAAAACAACAATAAAATTTGAAAAAGTATTGCTCTTCTATGTGTATTTTACTTGTATATTTGTAATTTGTAGTTTTAAGAAATGGGCCCCAGGACACAATAGCTGAGTTCTGGGGCCTGTTTCACTAAACTACAATTCTACAATGTAATTGTATTTTTATGAAACACAATTATTCACAAGTTCGCAATTGTGAATTTGCAGCTTAGCGACATAGGCCCCTGGTTTATACAATCATATAAACTTTGTTTATGACAATTAAACTGATTATTTTTTCTCTGAGATTTTCATATAATTTGATATTTATTGTGAAAAAATGCTAGAATATGCCAATTAAAAAATGCTAAAAATAATGCTAACTGCAAAATGGAAAATTTGCAGCTAAATTAAAATAAAAAATGCTAAATCCAGCTGCAAAAATGGCCACACTGTAGACAACACAAAGTTAACATAAACTTACTTTTATAATAATGCTTAAAACAGTCACATTTCCTATTTCTGTACACAGCTCGCTTTTTAAGCATTTGCGGGAGACATTTTCGATTAATCACTTTTTGATCATCTAAGAAAGTCTTAAAACACTCAGTTTGGGGATTTTTGCTAAAACAATCTTCCAAATGCTAAGTGGGTTAAGACTAGGGTTTCTTAACTCCCGGACTATTTTGTTTCCCGGGAGTGCGGGAAATAAAAATGCAATTCCCGGTATTCCGGGAAATCCCGGGAGTTGGAGAACGCAATAAAACATTTACCAACAATTTTAATTTCCGGAATCCATTGATTTATCGACATTTTAAGAAAAATTCTTATATAAAAACTATTTTTAGACCGAGAAAAAAGAGAACATACAAATCATTAGCAAAATCACTGATGAACTGAAATCAAAGTAGTTTTATTTCTGATCATTCATCAATGATTTTATCAATAGTTGTTAGAGGGCGGAAGTGATGAAAAGAGCAATTAAATGGGTATCAAGAATAAATGCTGCTGACAAAGAGCAGTCTTAGAATATTAAATTCAGTCCTTTACTTCTTGGTATACAATGAAAATTCTTTCCCCTTAGAAAATTCGTGTTTTTATATCTTTTGTTGCAAAAGAATTTTTAAAACAGTCAATAGCGGATTTCAGTGTTTGATGCAAATGGTCCTTCGAAAGTGCATATCAAAATATCGTAGGCTTTTTTTAATGAAATTTAGTGTATTTTGTTGCATTTGCACTTTCGTAAGACCATTTGCATCAAATAATAGCGGTATTCAGTGTTTGGTGCGAATGGTCTTGCAAAGGAGCAAGTGCAAAATATGGTAGCTTTTTGTTTGCAATCTAACAACAAAATACATTACTTTGCACTTGCAACGCTTTTGCAACTACGCTATACCAAATCGGTATAGCTCTTTTGTCTTGCAATTTCGCAACTCACATTTTGAGAACTGAAGTAAAATTAAATAAAAAATATATAGAAAAATTAAAGGATTTATTTAAAAAATATTGACGAAAATTAAAAAAAAAAAACATAAAAATTGGATACACGGGACAATAAAATATCCTTGGAATCTGGATGTAGCCACAGAAGTGCATGTGTATGTTGGTATTTAAGTGTATGTGTAAATCTTTATTTAGTGTTTCAAAGTGAGTAAAAGAAGCGCTCAGGAATAGTGACAAATGCGTTGCAATTGCAAACAGTTGCTTTACAAAAGGCACCAAACATCGAATACCGCTAATGTATTAATTGTTTCATCTCACAATCGGTTGCTTATTCAAGTAACTCAATTTTTAGTTGCTGAGAAACGCCTTTCGCGCGTTGTATAAATTATCAATATTTTTGGTCCTTTTTCCGCTGTCTTCAAATAATATCAGCTGCTTTGTTAACAGCAGCGTTTAAAGTTTCCTCGAAAGTCTTCTCTTTCAAAACATCACTGTCATGTGAAGTAATATCTATTTCCCCATTTTCTTCGTCATTAAATGCACCAAAAAACATGCATAATTATTTTCTGTATATTTAATTTAATTTAAGTTTGATTCAACTACCTTTTGTTTAAGAGCACTTTTGACTTAACGGCACAAAATAATTATCTGGTGGCACTATTCCTTAAAATCCCATAGAAATTCTTTTTTTAAGTGCACTTTCTATATTTGCACTTTTAAGATAAATGCCTTGAAATTTTGGGATTTTAAAATTATTTTCTTACAAAAATTTAATCTTAGCTGCATTTTCACTTAACTGAACAAAATATTTGTTTTCTGTGATTATTCTTCAAAATCATCTTTTATGTGCACTTTGTATATCTGCTCATTTAACATATTTCTGGTAGGTTTTAGTTAGTTTCATATAAAAAATTATGGTTAGCTGCACATATTAAATAATTGTGTTTACGTGCATAATAGGGCAGCTAAGTACATTTAAGATAACAGCATTTTTGGCTTATCTGCACAAATAATTGTGAAAAGTTGATTGTGCATTTAAGTCAAAATTACTGTTCTACGACAACTTATAGCAACAAAATGCCTATAGTTTTTGGAGTGTAGTATTTATCGTAGACCTAGCTAGCTGGGTGTACCTGATTGAAAATGCCCTGCTATTTATTATATGAGCTTTTTTCAACTAAGAACTTGCAATGCGATGTGAATGGTTTGTGAACTCGTTGTGTACCTGATTGAAAATGCCCTGCTTTTTATTATATGAGCTTTTTCCACTAAGACTTTCCAATGCGAGCTGCATGGTTTGTGAACTCGCTGTGCTTATCTTTCCTTTGGCTGTATACTAACGTGACCTTTCTCATTCTAGTTTAGGAGCATATGGCTGAGATATTGACAAAAAGAAAATATATTTTATAGTTAAGTATCATGGCTGCCAGATTTGACGATTTATCGTCATTTTGATGATTTTATGTTCCAAAAATTGCAAAGCGGCGTTTTGACGATTTTTTCATAAAAAGTGACGATTTTATGCAGTGCTAAATATATATCAATTTTCTTTTAATAAGTATTATGTCGTGTTATATGTGTATGAAGATGTCATACATAGACGAGGGCATGTCCGTAACTCCGTGAGTTTTTGAATTTTCCGCCTTTTAACTGAAAGGGCAACACTGCTCTTTTCAATAGGTATCTGTCAGTTGACAAGAGCAATATTGCCCTTTAAATTAAAAGCGGAAAATTCAAAAAGTAACGGACTTATTGACACGCCCGCCTATATACATATATCACTGCTTGTGTTTGAAGTCCATTGATAGTAGACTACCCACAATATATAAAACAAAGTTTGCCGTACATTATACCAGACCCACCTATCTACAAGTATTTCGATGCGCTGAATCCGAATCTGAGGCCAGTTTGACTCGTTGCTCCTCAAATTTCGAGCAAATAGTAAAAATCAGAAGATTTTTGAGATTTTTAAGAGCTTTTCGAAATTTGCAGGGAAACTAGCTACGAACAGATATTGTCATGTTTTAGTTTGATTGTTTTTTGACAAAACTGGCAAGAAGTGAATAGAATTTTCTGGTGCCCGATTATTAATAGTTGAAATGACGATATTATTCTTTTTTATCGTAAAGTTGACTATTTTCTGGCAGCCCTGTTAAGTATGTATTTTAAAAATGTGTATACTGAAAAGAATTCAGCCTCTACCACCTTAGTAGGAAAAATTAATAGCACAATAACTAAAAACGGCATGAGTTCAATGCTTAGAAGAGACGTTTAATTCTTGTTATGTTTTGTGAATTCAATGCCTTTTATAACTTGTTATTTGTAACCCAATGTGGTAAGTACTTGCCTACAATGACATCGCTATGTTAAAGTAATTATTTAAAATGCCAAATTAGAAGTAGTGATGGGTATGTTTATTAGAATTTTAACTCATTACTTTTCTATCAACATTTTTCCTGGCCATCTAAGAGAAAAGTTAAAACAAAAATTTCAAGTAATTTTAGCCCTTTTTTATATGTGCTGTAGACCGTTTTAGCACTTTTTATTCTGTAATCTAGCACTTTTACTCCTTCATCTTATGCCAATACTTTTTCCTCCAATGAATAAAAACTCAATTACACACATTTTAAGTTATAGTTTTTTCTTCTGCCTTTTTTAATTTATAATACGATTTATTAAATTTAATTATATTAACTATCATTTGTATTTATTTTGTTTAACAGTTTAGCAACCAATGAATTGTTCTTTTTTATGTTTTTTATTTTTCCTCTTTTTGTTGGCGCTGCGAAATAAGGCACCGGAAATAAGGCCCCAAAGTGTAAAATGAATATAGCCCCAAAAATCTTACAGAATAGTTCTTGCAAAAAAAAAAAAAATATAACCGACTACATAATAGTGATGGGTATGTTTATTAGAATTTTAACTCATTACTTTTCTATCAACATTTTTCCTGGCCATCTAAGAGAAAAGTTAAAACAAAAATTTCAAGTAATTTTAGCCCTTTTTTATATGTGCTGTAGACCGTTTTAGCACTTTTTATTCTGTAATCTAGCACTTTTACTCCTTCATGTTATGCCAATACTTTTTCCTCCAATGAATAAAAACTCAATTACACACATTTTAAGTTATAGTTTTTTCTTCTGCCTTTTTTAATTTATAATACGATTTATTAAATTTAATTATATTAACTATCATTTGTATTTATTTTGTTTAACAGTTTAGCAACCAATGAATTGTTCTTTTTTATGTTTTTTATTTTTCCTCTTTTTGTTGGCGCTGCGAAATAAGGCACCGGAAATAAGGCCCCAAAGTGTAAAATGAATATAGCCCCAAAAATCTTACAGAATAGTTCTTGCAAAAAAAAATATAACCGACTACATAATAGGTGTGGCATGATCATGTACTTTTACGAGAACTTTTTGTGAGTGCGAAGTTTCATAAAAATCGGTTAAGCAGAAGTAGTTAAAACGAATATTTACTTTGCATGGGCTGGCACTGCCCTTTTTTAAATCATGATGTTAGTATTCAATCAGAAACTTAATGTGTGTGCAAAGTTTCATAAGAATCGGTTGAGTAGAAGTAGTTGAAAATGAATGTGACTTTTCTTTGTATGGGCGTGACCCTGCCAATTTTTCAACGGGACCAATCTAGAAGCACATGCACATACAAAAATGCATGACGAACTGATAACCTGTCTCCTTTTTTTGAAGTCGGTTAAAAATAGCTCCAATAAAAAATACGATGAAAAATAGCCCCAAAAAACAAAACAGAAAAAAGCCTGACAAAAAGTTACTATTTTTTGGGCCTCTTTTTCATTCGATAACTATTCAGATATCACAAAAATCAAATAATTGAAAATAGTAAAACACATACAATACAAATTTTTGGGGCGATACTTCGTTTTAATTAAATGTAGATATTTTATGCATGACCTACATGGTTACTGCACTAAGGTCTTCAATTAATTTTGTCTGACTGCAAGAATATATATATATATATATATATATATATATATATATATATATATATATATATATATATATATATATATATATATATATATATATATATATATATATATATATATATATATATATATATATATATATATATATATATATATATATATATATATATATATATATATATATATATATATATATATATATATATATATATATATATATATATATATATATTAAATTAATATTATTTGTTGATGGTTATTAAGCAAATGTCTTTATGCATTTCATTGGCGCATTTACCAAATCGTCAGTAGGCTTCAGCCACATTTTTGAACAGTTTCAACAAATAAATTTCATTTAAAATATAATTATGACAATATGTCAAATAATAAATTTCTTTAAAAAAAAAAAAAAAAAAAAATATATATATATAAGATAGTGGCTTCTTTGAATAAAGATTTTCAGACTCGGTGGCCCTTGGTCATATATATATATATATATATATATATATATATATATATATATATATATATATATATATATATATATATATATATATATATATATATATATATATATATATATATATATATATATATATATATATATATATATATATATATATATATATATATATATATATATATATATATATATATATATATATATATATATATATATATATATATATATATATATATATATGACCAAGGGCCACCGAGTCTGAAAATCTTTATTCAAAGAAGCCACTATCTTATATATATATATATATATATATATATATATATATATATATATATATATATATATATATATATATATATATATATATATATATATGTATATTTATATATATATATATATATATATATATATATATATATATATATATATATATATATATATATATATATATATATATATATATATATATATATATATATATATATATATAAGATAGTGGCTTCTTTGAATAAAGATTTTCAGACTCGGTGGCCCTTGGTCAGCCTTCGGTTTTTAATGGTTTTTGCTTAGCCAGAGAAGGAAATCCATAAAGTCCGGCCGAAGAGTTTCTAGGCAGAAAAACTTTACATAGCGAATCCACTATTCGAGATACATGGAGGACGAGAACCTTAAGCCCGGTCGAAGGCCAGATTGGCAGACAATCTTTACTCAGCGAAGCTACTATTCGACATACCCGGTGGATAAAACTCTTAAGCACGGCCGAAGGCCAGCTATGCAGCATATGCCACTCAGCGAAGAAGCTATTGGAGACACCAATAGGCAAAACTTGTTGGCCAAGCTGAAGGTTAATCAAAACAGCTTTGAACGATTGTTACTTTGCAGCAAAAGATACTTTTGGGTCAAATCTAATTTTCTTAATTGGGCTGATTTTTCATAGTGAAAAATGTTTTTAAATTTGAGGTCATATTTAATTTCAGATTTGGGATAATCTTTCATTAATTTGGAGAAATATTTCACAAAAAATATTGGGGCTATTTTTCATAATGAAAGGTGACCCCTAATATGGTGTTATATTTCATTTTACACTTTGGAGCCTTATTTCCTGTGGCATTATTTCGCACCTCCCTTCTTGTTAGTTAATAATTATTTACAAATAAATTGAATTTATTCTTATTGTTTTAAATACACTAATCATTATTTTTGTAAGAGTACGTATAAAATTTTTGCAGATTGTATGTTTCTTTGTTAAATTTCTCTTAATATAAATTTTATTCTATGAATACAAAATTTATAGTTTATTATTTAGCTTAGATACAAAACTTTGTTTTTTATTTAAATATTTAATTACAATTGAGATGAGTTTGTCTGTACATTTGAGTTGGCATAATATTTTGAGAACCAGATTTTAAGAATCATTAGAGCTATGTTTGAAATTACTTTCAATCTTAAAAAAATAGATTACAATTATGAGTTAGAAAGCAAATATGGTAGTTCGAGATTATGCCGAAAAAATTTTTATACCTAAATATATTTATGTTAACAAATAATTAAGTCTATTCAAGAATAACTATTTTATTAGCTTGAACTAATTAACAACGTTTTATTTAAAATTTATCCATTTTAATTACATATTTTATAATCATTTACTAATTTTTGGAAACTATTTTATATATACACACATACCTATTAATTGTTTCGTTCTATTTTAGATTTTGAATTTATTTTCAAGCCACTCACTTTCCACCAAAAATAAAATTGATTTCATGAATAATGTCGAATATAAATTTGGAATTATTTTTAGTCATAAACATTTAGAAAGAAATAAATTATATAATTACATCCCTGCTATTACGCATGGCGTTGTCGACGTCACATTAACAATTGTACGTGTTTTGATGACAAAACAAAACAGCATACGCTGGCGAGCATAGGAAATTGAGCGAATGGCCAACACTGCTCTAAGGATTCGAAAATTAATAGAGGTGACAATTTTTGCTGTCGTGTTGATGTGACGTCGACGACGCCATTCATAATAGGAAGGCTTATAGAAAAGTCAGTGAGCAGTGTTGCTTTGGCATGTTTTATTAACGCAATTTTCATTTGAATTTACGAGTTTAATGTTTCTTAAGTATTTTTTCGAGTGACTTTCGTTTAAAATGCAGTTAATTAAGTTCTTCTTCTTTTTTTATGTACCTATGTATATACAATCACCTGTATGTATGGATGTATGTTGCTATTTTAAGTATGTTAGTTATGTATATGTTGTTGTTGCCAAAGGTATCCTTTTGTTTCCTTTTTATATGCTTTCTGTTACTTTGTAAATAAATATTATTATTATTATTATTATTTCAACATGAGGTTTATCTTGAATTGATTTAAAAACTTTATTTTTCTATGAATTTTTACTTGTATGAGGTTCATTGTCTACTTGTTTATTGTTGAGTTTTTAAAATTTAGTTCTTGTTTTCTAAAATAATTTTTTACATATAACGTTTATCGTCAGAATCGTGTGCCGTTCTTTCGATCATGGGTCGTTACAATAATCTCACCATTAATTTGATGATGAACTATTTCTTCGGGAACGGATTTTAAAATGCCAGAGCTCGCAGACTGAAAATAAAAATATCAATTATGGTATAACAAATTGAAAATGTCAATTGTTATGAATGTAAACTTTGTAATGCTGTGTATGTAAGAATGTACCAAAGCCGATTAATAAGGTCAAAAGCAAAGCATAAAAATACCAAGGGATCCCAGTTAGATTCCAAATCCTACCAAAATTTTAATATTCCTTATACAAGTTTACGATATAATCTGAGAAAGCTAGACACTCCATTATTTTCATAATATCGAGCATTCTCTACCTCCTTTTTCATTGAACTAAAATGAAAAAACTCAAACTTAAGTTCATGGTCACATGCGTGATTAATAGTGTTGTCAAATATTCGGGTATTATAGTCGTCCGAATAAAAGTTCATAAGTTTTTTACTGTTCGAACAGCCGAATAATTTTAAAATTTTATTCGAATATTGGAACGAATATCGAATAAAAAGTTTTGTTCGTATAAAGACGTTAAAACCACGATTTTTTATATATTCTATCACTAGTTTCGATTTTAATGGCGTTAACAGACATTCAATCTTCACTCAATCCTTCCCACATATTATTTCTTCGATTGAATTAATATTACTTTTCCTTACATATTTTGTCATTGGACAAATATTATTCTTGTCAGATATGTTTGAATCTTCATCACTGTAAATAGAGCTAAGAGGAGCTAAAGAAGGAATTTTAAAGCCAAAAAATAAAGCTAAATTTTTTACAGCTTTGCAATAGTAACTTTTCATTATTTTTGCACATGCAAAAGTGAGATTTGCGATTTTAAACTCAGAAGTGATTTTTGCCATTGTAATTCCAAAAGAGTAATATCGCCTACGCTAAAATTTGACATTTCTTCTTTAAAATTTTCATACAATTTACTTTTGTATTGCTTAGACTGTTTTCTAATGAAAAGATGTTTGTGATTTGTAAAAGTTGGTATATTAATTGTTTAATAAAATTTCGGCAAGTGTATCTAGTTTTTTTCCAGATATTGTTCAAACTTATAGTTGAAATACGGAGTTGGAATTAGAAAACCGTCCAAATTTGATTTTAAACGGCAAAAAATTTCGGACTTCAAAACGATTTGATTACAATTATTTTTCAAAAGCAAGTGAAGTTCTGAAACCAATAGCATGGGGTCCACGACGTTACTTTCGACTATTTTATTTACTTTTTGAACATCAGAAAGTAATGGCTTTAAAAATTTGAAATATAGTAAATATTTTTCACTATACAAATTTTTCAAGACTTTAGCTTGATGGCAGGATTCCGAAATAGATGCAATTTGAAAGTGAGTTTTTAATTCCAACCATTGTTTACTTATTACACCATGATGTCGATCAAATCTGCCGCAGTGAATGTTTCTGCACTGCCTGATTATTATTATTATTAATTTTTAGCTACTTTATATCGTTACGGCACATAAATTTATTCTGATAAACTGTTTTATTTAATTTGAAATAGAAATTAATTACACGAAATTGAAATTAAAAAAAAGCTAGAAAAAGCTAAATGCATTGTTGAAAAAAGCTGGAAAAAAAGCTAAGAGCTAAATGAAATATTTCGAGCAAAACATTAAAAAATAAAGTTAAATTTAGCTCCAAAAGAGCTAATATGGCCACACTGATCTTCAGTGAAACTATCAATTTATATATTCTGTACTTTACGCAAATGGTACGAGAGTGGAGAAGTTATAGAAAACAATTTGGTTTTTATAAATGTCTTCCTCAAAATACGTCTAAATTTAGCTCATGCTGTAATTAAAAACGAAATCTTTAACGGCGTTACGTAATATGTCAACAACCCCTTACACAAGTGTTTA
>CATQFL010000115.1:0-34163 GCA_956483635.1 Panzeria rudis | reverse complement strand
GGAGGCTATAACAAGCATCATACCATTGGTGCGACGAACATCAGCAGTTCCATTAACTTTATTGGAGCACTGATAACAGGCACCAACACATTGGTGACCCCAAACAGTTCTGAACTTCAAGTTCCCCCCACCAGCGGTAAGGATCTTGTAAGCACTCATTGCTGAATTTAACACGCTACCTAAGCGATCAAGCACCATAACATTGGTGATACAAAACGTTTTTATAACAAATAATCTGGGTAAGCGGTAAAAATGGAGACAATGCAAAAATTATTGGACCTTCAAATCTCAACGGGCGAAGATATCCAGAAGATAATAAGAAATTTCAAAAAGGACCCAGCTGAAAGAAAAACAGCGGCTTACTTCGAGGAACGTTCGAGGCGTCTTCAGGAGTGTTGGGATAAATTTCAAAACACGGATTCGGTTATTCGGGAAGATTGCGATGACCCAATGAAATTCGACTACTTCGCGGAGGGCTACTATGACAAAATCAAAAAAATAACAGAGGAATATTAGGACATGTTTAATCAGGAAACTAAACGTCTTAGGGCTGAACATAACGATCAACCTGAAGCTGCCACTAGGTCCAGTGGAATTTCGAAGGCTACAACTAAATCACAAGGAGTTACACCTATGCCTGACGATCCTAATAGTACTCCTGGCATCATCCGCAAATTAAATATGCGTTTAGCAGCTCTGAAACGGCTATTAAATTCATTGACATTCACAGAGGATAAGCCAAAACAGTTTTTTGACCTGAACATAAGTAATATAAAGATATTATGGGAGAAAATAGAAATTCTATATGATGAAGTTCATGAGCAGTTTACAATTCCAGCTGCGTATGGACTTGATCAGAATGAATATGAAGCGTTATATGATTTGATGCAGCAAACTCTAGTAAATCTTTTCGTACAGGCAGACAACCTTCAACCGAATGATATGCACACTCAAACAGCAGCACCAGAATTAATGACAAACAGTTGTAAAGTCAAATCGTTACAACTGCCAAATTTAACGATACCTCAATTTAGTGGGGATTACCTGAAATGGCGTCAATTCCATGACTTATTTTCTGAAATGGTAGACAAGCAACCAATACCAGCTATTCAGAAAATGTGGTATTTGAAAAGTAACTTATCCGGCGAAGCTGAACGTCTAATAAGTCAGTTGTCATTATCAGAAACAAATTATGCCACTGCCTGGCAAACACTCAAGGACCGCTACAACAATAAAAAAGTTCTTGTGGCAAACCTGGTAGAGAAATTAATTGATCAGCCTGCAGCTACGTCATCTGCTTCAGCGATTAAGACTCTTCATGACACCACCAAGGAGTGTATGTTGGCTTTAAACAATTTAGGAATTGCAACAGCCTCATGGGATGCAATTCTTATTCAGCTTCTGATGAGGAAACTTGATAGAAGCACACATGTAAGGTACATGCAATCGTTAACCAATCCAAGGAACGCTCCAGTTCTAGCTGAGTTTTTATCATTCTTGGAATTTGAGTTTCAATCAATGGAATCAATCCGCCAAAGGGATAAGTCATCACCTAAGGTTGTGTCATCATCTGCAACCACTGCCAATGAACACTATGTTTCCTGTAAATTATGCACGGCCGGCGACCACGGACTCTTCCATTGCCAGAAATTTCTACAACTATCAGAAGCAAAGCGGCTAAGCTGGATACAACAACAAAGACTGTGTGTAAACTGTTTCAGAGCTGATCACAGTTCGAAAACCTGCACATCAAGACCTTGCAAAAAATGTAACAAAAAACATAATACATTATTGCATTTAGGGTCAAATTCCAAACCACACAATTCATCAAAACATGGTAATCAAGTCAAAACCGCAGATCAGCACTCAAGTGATATACGGAAAACAGATGTTGCACCTAACACTACTAATGTGACTGTTACATCAGCTGCCACAAACAACCCGACGTCACGCCAGGGTTATGTACTACTTGCTACAGCAAGAGTAAGGTTAACAGCGGCCAACGGAAATTCAGGAGAATTTAGAGCAATATTGGATTCCGGGTCTCAGGTGAATCTAGTATCCGAGCGTGTCGTAAAAAGATTGTCTTTATCTTCAGCTGAAGCCCTTTTATGCATTGATGGTATTGGAAACGCACGAAGAAGGGCCACAAAGCGCATAAATGTTAAATTGCAAGCCAGAAATAATAGTTTTGCAACTAACTTAGACGCTTTTGTTCTCCCTACAATCATCCCTCCGCAACCAAATCAACAAATTGACATTTCAAATTGGCAAATCCCAAATGTAGACTTAGCTGACCCATATTTCGACCAACCAGGAAAGGTGGATATTCTGCTAGGAGCCGAATACTACTTCAGTCTTATGCAAAACGGGAAAAGAGAGTTGGCCGATAATCTTCCAATATTGTTGAACACAAAACTTGGATGGATCGCCAGTGGCAGAGTATCGGAAAACAGCACAACTGAAGCGATATGCGCAGTTTTTAGTGAAGAGGATGTGTCAACTGACGAACTAATTGAAAAATTCTGGAAGGTTGAAGATGTTCCTACAGAAAGCAATTATACAGCCGCTGAACAAGCATGTGAAACTCACTTTATTCAAACCACAACCAGAAATCCCAATGGAAGATTTGTTGTTCGTTTACCTTTATCTGAAGACGCGGCAGCACTTGGCGAATCAGAACCAACAGCATATTCCAGATTCCGTGCTTTGGAACGACGATTCAGACGAGATGAAAAGCTCGAAACACAATACAAGGACTTCATGAAGTCATATGAAGATCTTGGTCACATGACTCAAATCGACCCAAAAACTCTCTACGGCCCACGTTACTACATTCCACATCATTGCATTATGCGTCCAGAAAGTAGCACAACTAAGCTCAGAGTCGTTTTTGATGCATCGGCAAAAACATCAACAGATCGTTCATTAAACGACATTTTACTTACAGGTCCAACCGTGCAGGGGGACCTCTTCGGAATGCTTCTACGTTTCCGTTTACCCAGATTTGTCTTTACCACAGATATTGAAAAAATGTACCGTCAGATCCTCATAGACGAACGAGACAGGAACCTTCAACTAATTCTGTGGAGAGAGAATCCTGGCCAGCCTCTACGCCATTTTCAACTAAACACCGTTACATATGGCACATCATCAGCCCCGTATCTGGCGACGAAATGTTTACAAAGGCTAGCGGCCACTCGTATAGACAAATATCCGATGGGTGCAACGATCTTGGGCCAGGACTTCTACGTTGATGACGGAATAAGCGGTTCTAATAGTTTAGCAACAGCTAAGGAAATGCAATCCCAACTAACAAACTTGCTCAAGGAAGCTGGTTTCAAGTTACGTAAATGGTGTGCAAACCATCGCCATCTACTCCAAGATATACCACAAGAAGATCAAGAAGTCAACCTTGATTTCGAAAATGCATCAATCAAGGCTCTGGGACTAATATGGAGCCCATCTTCGGATCAATTTTGCCTAAAGGCAAATCTTCAGCCAACCTCGAGTATAACAAAACGATCTGTCATCTCAGATGTGGCACGAATCTACGATCCTTTGGGTATTGCAGGCCCAGTCGTGGTTTTAGCCAAAATATTCATTCAACAACTGTGGGAAGGTAAAAGATCTTGGGATGAGGAACTCCCTACAGATCTCAGAACGAAATGGCTTGATTTTCGTAAGTCACTAAACACGTTAGACAACACTCCTATACCACGACATGTTTTCAATGGTCAAATAGCATCGCACGTCCAATTGCACGTATTTGTAGACGCATCAGAAAGGGCTTACGGAGCAGCAGTCTACATTCGATCAAAGCTCAAAAATGGAGGAATAATAGTCCGACTGTTGTGCTCCAAGTCCAGAATTGCGCCTCTCCAAAGGTTATCCCTACCAAGGCTAGAACTTTGCGCAGCACTTCTAGGAGCAGAACTAGCCAACAAGGTAAAAAGGGAGTTACGGTACGACGACAAACAGTTTTTCTTTTGGTCTGACTCAGAAATTGTCTTGTATTGGATAAATTCATCGTCTTCATCCCTCAAGACTTTCGTGGCTAACCGAATCAGCAAGATACAAGACCGAACCATCAATAGTCAATGGCGACACGTCAAATCAAAGGAAAACCCAGCTGACTTCATTTCGAGAGGCGTAACTCCAGAGAAACTACCAAGCTTGAACTTGTGGTTTTATGGCCCTCCATTTTTGCATGGCCAAGAATGTATCTGGCCTGGACCATTTAAAAAGAACGCTCAGAACGCTATCAATTTGGAGTTTAAGATGAAGACTCAAATCGTGACTGCTGCAGCATCATCCAACGTCGAAGACTGGGTTTACAGCATCAACCACAGAAATTCATTTATCTTCCTTCAACGCACTGTAGCCTATGTACTGAGATTCGCTCAAAGGCTCAGAAAAAACTCAACCCAAACTGGAAGTCGCATCACTGCCATTGAACTGGATAATGCTTTTCATATCATAGTGCGAGTAATGCAACAATCTGATTTCCCAGACGAATTGAAAACACTCCAACGGTCTCAAATAGTCGAAGGAGCAAGTCCGCTTAAAAGTTTGTGCCCTTTCTTAGATTCAGCAGAATTAATAAGAGTAGGTGGGCGCTTAGAAGCATCAGAGCTGTCATACGACGCAAAACATCCGCTCGTGTTGCCATATAACGATCCTATTGCAAGGCTGATCCTGGTAAACCTACATAATGAAAATCATCATTGTGGACCACAGCAATTACTGGCTACAGCACGACAAAGGTTTTGGATTCTGAAGGGGAAAACAATGACAAGATCTGTGGTCCATCAGTGTATACGTTGCACAAGAGCCAAGCCACGAATGTTCAATCAAATAATGGGCAATTTACCAAGTTGCAGAATAAGCCCAGGTCGACCCTTCATCACAACTGGGGTAGATTACTGTGGCCCTTTCTGGGTACATTATAAGCTCAGAGGGAAGCGCCCTCATAAGGTGTATATTGCAGTATTCTGTTGCTTCGCCACCAAGGCGATACACTTGGAGGTAGTGACAGATTTGACCACGGATGCATTCATAGGGGCATTGAAAAGGTTCATTTCTCGCCGTGGACGCTGCCAAACGATGTACTCCGACAATGCAACAAACTTTGTAGGAACTAAAAACAAGCTTGAAGAGCTTAATACAGCTATATTCAATTCCAGTTCCCAAGAAAAAATAGAAAATGCCTGCGCCAAGGAAGGAATAGAATTTAAGTTCATCCCGCCCAGAGCTCCCCATTTCGGAGGTCTCTGGGAGGCTGCCGTGAAATCAGCCAAACACTTACTTCTTCGAACGACCGCCGAGGCTTCTCTGACCCATGAGGAGTTGGAAACGGTTGTAATAGAAGTGGAAACCATTCTGAACTCAAGACCGCTAACACCAATGTCATCAGATCCGAATGATCTAACGGCCTTAACACCAGGCCATTTTTTAATAGGAGAACCGTTAACCGCTCAATTCGACAGACAGGCAAAACAGCCAACATCATCACTCGCGAAAAGATGGGAACTAGAGTCTCACTTGAAACATGCTTTTTGGAATCGATGGTCAAAAGAATACCTTTCAGAATTACAACAACGACATAAGTGGAGAACAGCTTCATCAAACGTTCAAGAAGGTCAACTTGTAATCATCAAAGAAGACAATGTGCCAGTCATGAAATGGCCCCTTGGTCGAATAGTAAATATCTGCAAAGGTCATGATGGCTTCGTACGAGTGGTCAAGGTCAAAACGTCATCAGGTATTAAGTCACTTGCTATTCATCGCTTGGCCCCTTTAATGAATGAAGAAACAAATGAGAAACCTACAAACAAAACCTTAAAGAGGTCAGCCGAACCAGACTCGTCTCCCACCAAGCGACCTAAATCTGTTGGCTGCAGCTTACTATCCACAACCTTGCTCACCCTTCTCTTACTCCCTGCTGTTCTCGGCAAACCAATAAATTCGGAGGTATTCAGCAAGGATCCCGGCCTGTATTTTGAAGGGATAGGCACAGCAAGAACAATCACAGCAGAATGGAAAATAATGGTGTATTACGATCTCGTTCCATTCCGATCAGAAGTTAAGGCATTTTCAACCGCATTGGAAACCTTTTCCAATCTCTGCAATTTTTCTCCACAAGCAAACATGTGTCACGATTTCATAAGCAACCTAAAACAGCTTCAGGCCGATCTGATACAAGATGAAAACGTGATCATGTCTGGTCGAATGCGTAGAGGTGCCCTCAACATCATCGGGAACGTAGCAAGAAGCCTCTTTGGTGTTCTCGACTCTGATTATGCCACAGAAATGGAACACACGATACGGCAGGCAGAAACGGGCAGAGAGCATCTTTACTCATTACTACGAAATCAAACATCCATAATTGATTCTACTCTTAATATTATCAAAGAAACAGAACTTTCGTTGCAGTCAAGGTTAAATGAAACACAAAATGAAATAACAAGGCTACAAAATCAAGTAACGGAGGACCAGCATCAACTAAAGATCGCATATTTAACAACATTTCTATCTAGTGAGCTGATTTTAACAGCAACACGACTCCGCCGAATTGAAGCTGAAATAATAAACGTCTTAACGGACTCCCATCATGGTAGAATTAGTCCTTCTCTTTTATCACCAAATCAGCTTCAGAGAGAACTAAACGTGATTAAGGCACATTTACCAGTGTCGCGAGTCCTACCCGTCAAAGAAGGCGACTTGATTCAACTTTACAAACTTATGCGAACTAAAGCAGGAGTCACAGAAAACAAGGTCATCTTTGAAGTCAAATTACCATTGATCGACCAACAACCCTTTGAACTCTTAAAGATATTTGGAGTTCCCTCAAACAGGAATGGCACACTTTTTGTCATAGTACCCGAGAAACCGTATCTGGCAATTAATTCACTCAGAGATGAATACATTCCACTGTCGAATGATGATGTAACCAATTCATTCCGGCTCAACGATGTCTTTATCTTCGACAACAAACAATCAACCTTCGGAAAAGGATCAATGGTTTCGTCCTGCGAAATTAACTTCTTTAATCAAAAGCCTGATAGAAATTGCAGGCTGGTTACATCAAGAGAACAAGGCGTTTGGATACAACTACACAACAAAAACAAATGGATTTATTCCACAATAAATAGCACTGAAGCTTATGCTGTTTGTGGAACTGAAATAATGCAGTTCACATTGCACGGTTCTGGTATACTTCAGATTGACCCAACCTGTATCCTAAAGATAGCCGATGTCACCATTCAGGGGCACTATGACGTATCCAGTAACATCCAAACATCGTACTTCCGTTTCAAAAATATTAATGCCCTGACCAACACAAGTGAGCCTATAACAATATTCAACAGCACGCGGCAGGTCCTACAAACTCATACCGATCAACTAAATGAGCTACAAGCCCAACTTCAGGAGGCCGACATGTCACAACTGCATAAACTCATTAACAACAAAAATCTGCACCATCAAGCAATAAGCTACTTTACGCTCAGCTTAGTTTTCGCCTTAGTTGTCCTTTATCTGGTCTGGAAAAACCGATCATCTTGTAGAAGGAAGGACCAACCCGAAACGATACCTACTCCAACTCCTCGACAAAGCTCACCATCCAAATACGTCATCGAACTACAAGATACCTGAAGTGCAGCGGCAGTACTTGAACATTCCATGGTTCAACGGGGGGAGAATGTTGGCGACCCTTAAATTAAGTTCATCATAATTATTCAACTCATTAAAATTAAATTCATAAACATCCAAACACATGTGTATGTATGTAAATGCATTTGCAATTGAACACAAACAATAAGTGCAATGCAGTCACAGCATAACATACACACATGCATACACATGTGTCGGCATATTACCAATAAGTTTTTTTTTGTTTATTTAACACCAGTCAATGACCACAATAAAGAACATAAGTTCAATGTCTTCAATGGTCAGCGACTTTACAAATTCAGCATTTCTAGTTATTTTTTACACCTTGCATTAATAAGTGACCTAATTATTTAGCGTATTTAGCTATAATATTTGTATAAATATAGAAGAAAAATAAAGACATGAGTAGTAGACAAATTGACTTGTTTTATTACACTTTATTACATGGTCCAAAGTACCTTGTGATACAAAACAAATTCTTGGTTTATGTACCTAGAATTTAACATCAAACTTAACAATACCCATTACATAATCGCTGATGTAAGCAGTGTTCGAAAATAAGCCGAACGTTATTTTGTGTACTGTATACACAAGCAGAAACGATATCTATTTTTTTAGTGTTTGTGTATATTTACACAGCCCGAACAGAACACATAACGGTTTTTTAATGCAAGTAACAAACATTATGTAGTGTTTTGTTTTTTGTCAAAAAATAACAGTACAATTGTAGTGGTTGCGTACTACATACATTATATTTTAGCAATTATTACGCACTCAAGTATACATGCACGAGAGCCAAACGAATACTAATGCTAAACACACAAAATATACATTAAGAATAATGTGCTGTGCCGAACACAACGAAAAACAGAACACTATTATATGTTCTTATCTTTATATTGAGTTTGTTAAAAACAGTATTTTCGTTGGGTACAAGATCACTACCCTGCAGACAAAGTAACTGGTATGTAGTTGGAACTATACTAGTTGCTTTTTGCTCCAGACTAGTTGCCTATCTATCCTTTTTTCGTATATCGAACTATCGATTTTAACATTGGGTTGTCATAGGGGACCAACTAGTTCATTTGTATACAGTTATATTCCAGTTGGAATCCTAGTTAATGTAAACTAGTGCGCTTACTAGTTTTTTTATTAAGAGTCTTGTAACTCTTAAAAAAACGTTGGCTCAACCGGGGTACGAACACGTATTCTTCATACTTTAAGGCAAGTACTCTATCCACTGAGCCACATTCTACTTATTTTTTTAATAGTTAACAATTGGTTTTATATAAAATCGTATACCTGAAAATTTTGTAATTTTTTTACTAGTATCGTTACTAGTATCGATACAACTCGTAATATGATTGTGCTTTTTTGACTAGTAACGTTACTAGTCTCGATACAACTAGTAATGTGATTGTTCTTTTTTGACCAGTAACGTTACTTCTCTTGTTGCAACTAGTAATATGACTGTCGTTTTTTGACTACTACCATTACAACTAGTAATATGACTGTCCCAAAGCGTTACTAGTTGTAACTTTAGCTGCTGGGTAACAAAAATACTGTTCTTGTTTTTTTATGTATTTGCTACACAACCACTATTTGCGTTTGTGTATTACAATTTTCTACCGTACAGAACATTAAAGTACATTATTTAAGGTACATTTTCGAATACTGGATGTAATGCTGACTTTAGACGACATGTATTTTACATCTGACTTGTCAAATTTCTCACTGCAAAAGTGATACATGCCGTGTGAAACATATGAAACATTGTCAGATGACATTTACAGAAGCAAAGTCAGATGAAAAATTTTCAATTAGAGCGTGTTCTATTTTCATCTGACAAGGTATCTGACATCAGCTGTATTATATTACCAAAAGTGTGGTTTGGCTGAAAAAACATTAAAAAGCAAAGAGCGCTTTATATATTTACGAAAACTGTGCAAAAACTAAGCTGTTGTGAGCACTCAGAGGTTATGTCAGATGTAATTGCACATGTACGTGTAAAAGCAAATATTATAAACCGTCTGTAAATTGACAATTTTGACAAACATGCGAAGTTACATATATACACACCTAACAAGCCATATGTAAAAAACATGTCGTCTAAAGTCAGCATAAGCAATACTTAGTAGCTGCTAGCGGTGACGCTTTGGCTTATTTTCCCACTTAGATTTAACATAAGCGTGTCATAGGCTGTTTAAGGGTCGTTATAAACTTTTGGATATCATATAGATAGTCATACATTGACAACTTTTATTATTTTTCACAAAACGCAGAAAACATTCCCATTCTCAAAATAAAATAACAGAAATTATTTGAGAGTATCTACTAAATAATTTTCAGCTATTTTATTTCTATACTAGTAACGCTTTCAGCAAATTTATAACGTAATTTCTTCTATTGAAAAGATGTAAAAACCAGTTAGGTGTTGTCAACTTATGACTATCGATATGAAAGTTTTCTGAAGGTCTAAAACTTTTAAAAATCATGTTGCTGATGGGCTATTGGACTAATTTTATGCACAACTAGACCCAGTATCAAAAGGTTTTTATAATGTTGTATTAGGGCTGTCATACGTGCTGGTTTTCCAGGATTGTCCTGGCTTTAGAAAAATTGTCCTGGTATCCTGGTCCACTCTTAAATTGTCCTAATTTCTGCTGATTTTTGTTATGAACGCTGTATTCATTAAGCAATCATTTTGATCAAAAATCTGCACTTATCGTGGAAAAATCGGCATTTACGGCACTTCAATTCGAAAAATCGGCATAAATAAAGCTAAGCATTTTTCGTGGTTTTATTAATAAGAAAACAAAAAAATAGCAATCGTCAGTAATTTCATGTGATTTATAAACATAAATGCATAACAAAAAAATTTTACAAGGTTAATTAAAGGGTAGGCAAATTTGAGGTTAGGAAGTAAATAGGCTGTAAAATGATGAAATGTCAAGAATTGAGCTGTCATCCTTTGGCATTTATTTAGAGAAAACTTGGGAAATTTTAACCATGGAACGCTACACTATTGATCAACGGTTTTTAATTATGAAAATTTACTATCAAAAAGGCGAAAATTTTACTGTATCACTTCGTCAAATTCGAGCAGCTTTTCCTCGTAATCAGACTGCTTTAGTTCTTGGATGAGTTGAAGCGCGAAGATGAAGATCTTTATGCAAAATGTTGCCCAAAGTGCTTCTGCTGATATGTAATTGTTGCGAACGTCGACGATTTCATGTACCAGCAGGCTCACTCGAAATGATACAGTAAAATGTTCACCGTTTTCAGTAAATTTTCACAATTAAAATTTGTTGTTCAAGAGTGTAGCGTGCCATGGTTAAAATTTCCCAAGTCTTCACTAAATAGATGCAAAAGGATGACAGCTCAATTCTTGACATTTCACCATTTGACAGCCTATTTACTTCCTAACCTTAAATTTGCCACATTTCCGAATTTATAATTTTTGCTAAATCGCTTTTAATATGAGTACCAAAACAATTGGTTTTATAACTTTCAAATAATCTGTAGAATAAAGAATTCCTTCTAAAGTTTAATTTTCTAAGGAACAACGAAATTTAGTTTAGTTACCGGCGTACTGAAGAGTGTGCTAGGCTATTAATTGGGAGGTCGCAGGTTTGATTCCTACCAATACTCGGGTGTTTCTGCAGAAAAGCTCAAAAAGCCTTAATCAGTATGTGAAATTTCGAATAAAATCAAAAATAGTCGTGATTTTTTCTTCATTACGATATTTTGATTTATTAAACTTAGTGATTTACGTTACCACCAAAATCAAAGCTTTCGTATGAAAGTGAGCATTTCTACATAAAAATTTACACAAAGCCTGGGGCTTACGTCTTTCAACTACTCGATGAAATAAACAAAGGTCGCCTCGTCAGCCCATGAGTTTATTTTTGCCCCTCGTAATTTTAAATGAATTATTTATTTTTCTTTTTTATGTATGAATTACATGTTAAGTTTTGTATCTATTGTTTAATTGTTGGACTTCAATTTGAAATATATGGTTGATACATGTATCAAAATAAAAATTTGTTGCGGTTCATTTTTATGGGATTAGTTCTTGATATATATAAGCTTTTGTTGTACATTCGTTTGTGATATGTATTATAAATGTCCTGGTCGACGGGTTCTTACTTCTGGCAGCCCTATGTTGTATGTACTACTTTTTAAGCTTAGTCTAGACAATATGTTGAATCAGCATATTTATTGTCAAAAATGTGTTACCAGTACCAACATATCGTGTAGACACAAAATTTTTTCAACATACGTATGTTTCACCACATATGGCGGCCATTTTTTAACGTGTCAACAAACGTATATTCAGGATCTTAGCATACCGTGTAGACACCATATTTTTACGTTTTAACAAATTTACTACGTATGGTGACAGATATGTTGTTTGACTTATTTGATTTTCTTATTCTTTGCAGCTTAGTAATTTCTTCGGAACAAGTCAAGAATACTAACGCAGTTAAAAATTAAAATAAAAAAAATCATGAGGCACTTTTTAGACAAACAATATTTGTGAATTTTTTTTCGGCGCTCGCTTTTGGTTCCGGAGTTACGGGGCTCAAAAATGTTATTTTGAACTGGCCATAACTCCTAGAATTCTGCACGGATATAAACGATATGTACGTCATTTTAAAGCGCTATAAAATGCCTTTCTACTGGTTTATATCCGTCAACCCAATTTGATATCCGTTAACCCATTCTGAACCAAATACAGTTTTAAAATTTTTTAACCCGACTTTTTACGTAAATACACCATTATCTGAAAAAATTACCAATATATCGATACTTAATCATATATATATATAATTTTGTAGGGAACCTTCCAAGTTTTCATTTGATATACTTATTTTCATTATGTATGTCGAATATTGGTTTCGCTGAGTAAAGATTGTCTGACTAACCGGCCTTTGGCCGTGCTTTGGGATTTTCTCCTTTATGTATGTCGAATAGTGGCTTCGCTGAGGAAAAATGTTTTACCTAGCAAAAAACTTCTTATAAATTTTAGCATCTCCTAAACTAAACAGCACTTTTCATATACATACCAATGCACACAAGCAGATTGCCTCGAAAAAATATATATTTTTGAAAACTCATTTTTGAAGTTGTATATCGTCCGTATTTCATTAGTGATAGCTGTCAAGAAAGTTCTCTATAAATTCATGTATATAAATTTATAGAAAACTTTCTTGAGTTAAGTACCGTTATATGGGTAAGTTTTTGAGATAACGGTGTTTTTACGTAAAAAGTCGGGTTATTTTTTTTAATTGCATTTGGCTCACAATGGGTTAATGGATTTCAAAAATTTATATACCATTAGAAAAGTGTTTTAGAGCACTTTAAAATGATATACATATCGATTATCCATGAAGAATTGTAGGAGTTATGGCCAATTCAAAGTAAAAGTTTTGAGCCCCGTAACTCCGGAACCAAAAGAGAGCGCAAAAAAAATTCACAAACATTTTTTGTCTTAAAAGGGCTATTACCTCATGATTATTATTATTTTTATTTTCAACAGCGTTGGTATTCTTGACTTAAGCCATTTCTTCAACACATTTTAGCAATTTTTCCCGAATTTTCTAATTTTTTGCGTTCTTCAGAACAATGCTAGTGATATATAAATCGATGATATTATATTTTATTTTTTAAAATTGATTAATTTTGCAATAAAAGCGATAATTGATAGAAATAAGTAATAAAGAAAGAGTATTGTACGATTTATTTGAAGTTTATAAACAAATGTTTACACGACTCTGCATATATATCATCATACGGAATTCAACATATCATGTAGACGCAAAATTTGTATGCTAACTGATATGTTGACGTATCATTTGCTGTTATATGTTCACTTAAAAAAAATTTGGTTCTTTCAGCATACCGTGTAGACGCATAACATATTGAATATGCTGACAGGCGCATTTGTTGTTATTTTAAAACATATGAGTGTTAGCATACATTTGCTGATTCAACATACCGTCTAGACTAAGCTTTATATTTTGTTAGAGAAAATACAAATATATATCATCAGAATACGTTTTTGGGTTAGGCAAAATCAAGTCTGGGGGCACTACCCCCCAGAAAGGCCTAGCTACGCCAATGAACATCCTATTATTTCCTTTCCATACACATATCTGCCTAGGAAATGAAAATTAAGTAAACAACCAAGCACTTCCAAGAGCAATAATGTTAAATTCATACATACACAAAACAACAGTAACCCATGGACATTTAAAAAAAAATGTCCATTGACTTGATTTCTACAAAAATAAGTAGGTACATATAAACAGAAAATAAAAGAACGACAATAGAATTGCTCTTGCGAAAGCCAAACTGCCAACAAAATACATAAAGGAACACAATTCGCATTACGCACTTCTTTTAGGATTTGGTTTTCATTTCAAAAAAAAAATTTCCCAACGACCTAATTCCTAAAAAAAAATGGTTACTATAAAGATCTCGTGATAGCGAAACTAAAAACAAAAATACTCACGCAACAATAACACTGCTAAAATTGATTGTACATATTTTAATGAAAATCACCCTTTTCAGCAGGTAGGGTCTGCATTCAATGTTTTTGTTGTTGTGAAATATTTAAACAAAATTCTTGATAAATAATAAGACCATCATAATTTCTATGCAGCTGTTTGTGACTTTGCTTTGACTTGTTTTCCATAAAAAATGGGGAAAAAATAAATTGCATTTACGAAAATGTAATAAGCATGCACACTTGCTGGTCAAAAGGATTAGTGAATATGACGTGATCGATTTTCCCCCAACAAGTGCTTTTGAAATTAAAAGAAAGAGTCTTAACACACATTTATGAATGAATTGATCAATGAATTTCAAGCCTTGGTGTTAAATAGATCAGTTTCAGTGTGATTTAATACGAATCCTTAAAACTACCCTGCGGAAAATTTGTGTCAATTGTTAGAAAGTACCTGTCCTATGACTTGTATTTTCACAAGGAATGTACCTTGACCGGTCAAACTAGACACCATATCTTAACAGATATAAATATTCCAAAACTGTGTAAAAATTAAAAAATATTGTCTTCGTTTTCTTGTATTTATAAATATTTATATCCATATCTGCGAAAGTTTTAATTAAATTTTTGTAATGGAATTCTAAATTTAAAAACTTTCATTTCAGGTGTAAATGCCAATTTAATTGCATTTATTAAAAACAAAATAGTGGAGTTCAATGTTTGAGGCAAATAGTCTTGCGAAAGTGCAAATACAAGCTATCGTAACTTTTTTTAATGAAATATATCAACAAAATGTGCTATGATTAAAGGCTACGGTCATTTGCATTTCCACTTTCGCAAGACTATTTGCATCAAACACTGAGCTCCGCTAAATTTCTTCACACTACATTACTTGCAGTTACTTTTTTAGGCTTTGGTAGAATGAAATCAGATGACGATTGGTTTGGTTAGAATGAAATCAGCTGACGATTGGTTTGGTTGTCAAAAGAAAAAATCAAATAAAAATATAAATAAATTTCATATTGAATAAAATTCAATAACGAAAATAATTAAAATAAAAAAGCTATAAACATTTAATTAAAACATAATTAAATCCGGATGAGTTACAATGAGCAGGAGGGGTTTATGTAAACTAAATGAACTCCTACTTTCCTTGGAACTATATCCGAAACCAGTTTATAGAAACTACTACTGGCACAATTCTTTAGATCAGTCTAGTGACCCATCACAAAATGTCTAAAAGGTATCACTTGCTCCCTCCTATGACAAAGTCATGTTAAAGTGATAGGTCCTTTCCATGCAAAGTGTTAGAACTCGAACCGGTCCCTATCCCCCAAGGACTAGTCACGTGACAGGTTCTTTGTCAGTTCCCTTCCCCCTTGGGTAGTTTTGTTAGAATATTAAATATTAGTTTGTGTAATCATAGTTATAATGGTGTTTTATTCACATATACTTACATACATACATATGTATGTATGTGTACTTGAGCTATATATTAATTAAAGTAATATACACTTATAGTATGGAGAATAATGACGAAACTTTGAAGAAAATTAATGACATAATAATCTAAATTCTTTCGTAAACTTTGCAACAAAAACCGTTTGTAAACTAATATTTTTTAATATGTGAAGTGATAAAGATGTTTCGAGTAAATATATATGTATGTAATTAAAAATGAAGTAGTTAAAAATGAAAAAGTTATGCGATAATCAATATATCGGAAGGGGGAGGGGCAAATTTGCCCCTCCAAAGTAAAAGCAAAGGCTTTCAATTTTGGTGTATAAATGAAGGAGTTACGCGATAATCAATATTTTACGGGGGGGGGGGCGAATTTGCCCCTGATTTTTGCGAAAAACTTATTGGACCAAACTAAAAGGAAAGGCTTTCAAACAAAACAAGAATTTTGAAAATCGGTGGACATATGACAGAGTTATGCAAGGGGTGAGTGAATTTCCCCCTCCGATTATCGAAACAAAATTATAAGACCAAACTGCAAGCAAAGGCTTTCAAACAAAAAATAATTTTGAAAATCGGTGCAAAAATGAAGGAGTTATGCGATAATCAATATTTTGGGAAAGGGGTGCAAATTTGTTGACCTGATTTTAGGGAAAAACTTATTGGACCAAACTAAAACCAAAGGCTTTCAAACAAAAAAAGAGTTTTAAAAATCGGTTGACAAATGACGATTTTGGGAAAAATATATGGGACCAAAATGCCAGCAAAGGCTTAAAAACAAAACAAGAATTTTGAAATTCGGTGCATATATGAAAGAGTTATGCAATAATCAATATTTGAGGGGGGGGGAACAAATTTTCCCCCGATTTTGGGAAATAAATGTATGGGTCCAAGCTGCAAGCAAAGCCTTGCAAGCAACAACAAATTTTTTTAGATCGGTGCATAAATGAAAGCTATACGATAACCAAAATTTTGGGTGGGGAGGGGAGGCAAATTTGCTCCGTGATTTTAGGAAAATATATATGGAACTAAACTGCTTGCGAAGGCTTTAAAACAAAAAATAATAATTTTCAAATTGAGTGCAGAAATGAAGGAGTTATGCGATAATCAATTTGGTGGGGGGGAACTTCCTCCTTGATTTTGGGATATATTTATGGGACCAAACTGCAAGCAAAGCTTTTCAAACAAAAAGAATTTTGAAAATCGCTGAATAAATGAAAAAGTTATGCGATGATCAATATTTGGTGAGGGGGGGGGGGCAAATTTACCCCCTGATTTTGGGAAAAATTTATGAGACCAAACTGCAAGCAAAGCCTTTCAAACAAAAAAATAATTTTGAAAATCGGGCTACAAATGACAGAGTTATAAATGGGGGGGAGCAAATTTCCCCCTCCGATTTCCGAAAAAATTATGGGACCAAACTGCAAGCAAGGCATTTAAAAAAAAGAATTTTGAGAATCGGTGCAGAAATGATATAAAAATACAAACGAGTTGATAACATCCTCCTTTTTTGAAGTCGTTTACAAAAATAATAATGATGCCGAAAAAGTAACCAAAACTAAAAAATCCATAAGTACACATTGAAAAAAATTACTAAAACTAGCCAGAACGGTAACGCTGCTATCATAGATTTTTTGTGGTTTTTTGTTGAGTGTGCGGCACATGTGCCTAAATTTGTATACATGCACACGTCCAAGTGCCAGTTTGATTCGCACATGCACACGTGCCCAAAATAAGCACACAAAAAATGTGGCACACGCACACGAGTAAATGCCTTTTTTTTGTGTGCCTACTTTTGGCACGTGTACGTGTGTCTATAAAACTGGGACACATACATGTGCGTGTGCCTTTAGATATCAATTATAAGGCACTTGCACGAATGTATGTGCCAAATTTAGACACATGTGCTGCACAATCGTGTGCAAATCCGTACTCTGCCATAATCTCGTGTACGGATTACAAAATATCAAAAGTCTATTGCCACAAAAATCTGAGATTTTTATAAAAGCTATACAGAATGCAATTTCCTACAAATTTTTATACAGTTATGAAAAAGAAAAAACGGTAGAAAGTGTCCCCCTAGAAACTGATTCAGAAAATCCAAAAATCCAACTGGGTATTGATCGCCATTTTAAAGTGGTAAATAATAAAAAAAGACAAAGAAGTCCAAGATCGAAAAACCTCGCTCCATTGGCGAAAATGCCCAAAGATGGTAAATCTGATGCGGCGCTCTCTGAAAACCAGTTTTCACTTCTACAAAACGACGACGACGAAATCACCAATGTCAGGTCAAGCAAGCCGCCTGCAATATACTTAAGAGAGAAAAACTTAAATGATCTAATTAAAAGGCTAGTACAATTAATCGGTGAAGAGGCGTTTTACGTGATCCCGATAAAACGCGGTGCGATTAATGAAACGAAAATTCAAGTAAATGAAGAAAATCATTACCGCTCAGTAGTTTCGGAGTTTGAAACACAAAATAAAAATTTTTACACCTACCAATTGAAAAGTGCAAAAGGCCGCCAGGTAGTAATAAAAGGCATCGATTCATACGTGGATCCAGAAGAGGTAAAAGCGAGTCTACTAAATAATAACTTTAAAGTAAAAAATGTTACTAACATTAGAAATAGAGAGCGAGTTCCCCAACTACTATTTCGTGTGGAAATGGAACCAGGTGATATGAAATTAAAAAATAATGAAGTACACCCCATTTACAGCTTAAGGTATTTGCTGCACCGACGAGTTACCGTAGAGGAACCACACAAGCGAGCAGGGCCCATGCAATGTCTAAATTGCCAAGAATATGGCCACACCAAAACATATTGCAAGTTGCGCACCGTTTGTGTCGTCTGTGGTGAACTACACAGCACTGCCAATTGTGATAAGCAAAAACATGATTCAAAAATGAAGAAGTGTAGCAATTGCCATCAAAATCACACTGCAAACTACAGGGGCTGCCCTGTCTATGTACATGTTAAGCAGTCTTTGTCTAACAGACGTAATCACACCTATGCTCAACCTAATACTTTCGACAGTACAAATTATCCCCAGTTGCTCCAACCAGCTACCAGCCGGCCTTCATACGCCAACATTTGTAAGGCTAACCAGCCCATAGCGCATAACAAACAGCCAGTTCTCGTACGCTAATGCTTTGAAGTCTAATCAGCCCACAGCTCAAAAACGGCCTCTTGCCAACGAAAACAGTGCTTTCAATTTTGATCGACTTGAGGCTTCAATAGAAAATTTAATACAAACCGTAAATTTTTTTACAACACACATGACCTGCATGATGCAGGAAGTGTTGAAAATGCAGTCTACATTATTGCAGGCTGCATTAAACAAACCATGAACTTAAAAACCTGTTTCTGGAACGCAAACGGCATCCGCCAACATAAAAACGAACTAGAATACTTCATGATGGATAAACAATTTGATGTTATGCTTATCTCTGAGACGCACTTGACTGCTAGAAGTTTTTTTTAAATCAACGGATATACTCTCTACGACACAAAGTACCCCCAAGGTAGAGCTTGTGGTGGCTCGGGTATACTAATAAAATCGCGATTAAAACACTACTTAATGAGTGATCATTGTGAAGACTATCTTCAAGCAACTAACATCTGCATTGAAGCTTTTCATCAAAACCTGGTGGTTTCATCAATTTACTCTCCTCCCAGGTACTCTGTTACAGAAAATCAATATAGTAGATTTTTTAATTCACTAGGCCCACGCTTTTTGGCCGCCGGTGATTACAACGCTAAGCATACGTTCTGGGGATCTCGCCTCATAACGCCAAAGGGTCGCGTTTTGTTTGACACAATTTCAAAAATGCGGTTAAATGTTATATCAAGTGGGCAGCCAACTTACTGGCCAACAGATCGCCGAAAAATACCTGATGTTATTGATTTTGGAGAAGTAAAGGGTGTGCCCAGCGAAATGATCCAAGTTGAAGCATCTTTAGATTTGTCATCAGATCACTCACCAACTATTGTCACTATATATTCACATACAACATATTCACCCACTTGTGATTTAACGATGACAACCACACGTATAAATTGGTTGAAATACAAAACATATTTGAGTGGTCATTGCCCAGAAAATATTCCATTAAAAACGCCTGCTGACATAGATGACTATATTAGAATGTTTGAGGCAAACTTTAAGCAAGCTGCTCTAAATGCTACTACTACAAATCTTCAGGTGAGATATAATAAAATTTTTTCAGCAGATGTAGAACGGCTTTTATCCGAAAAAAGAAGAGTTCGTAGAGAATGGCAACGCTACAGATCCCCTCAGCTAAAACCTAGGCTGAAGGAATGTACTAAACAGCTGAAAACTCTACTAGAATATCAAAAAACTGCTTCTCTTCAAAACTTTTTAAATGGGCTCGACGCAACACCTCAAACAGACTGTTCGCTATGGAGAGCAGCCCGAGGCCTCAAAAGACTAGTGATATATAAGCCTCCATTGCGAGCTTCGAATGGAGACTGGGCAAAAACTTACGCTGAAAAAGGTACGCTGCTTGTAAACCACTTGCAGAAAGTATTTACTCCAAATACGTCTGATACTATAGTTGAGCTGCCACCAGTCCTCGCTATACCAGATGTTACGTTGAGGTTCAACATTCGTGAGATTGAACACTATATTGCCGGCTTAAACTCGAAAAAAGCCCCAGGCGCTGATAAAATAAGCAATAAAATGCTACCCTATACTGCAAAACGGATAATTCTATTTATTTTTAACAGTATTTTGCGCCTCAAATGCTATCCCGCAGAATGGAAGGTTTCGCTGATTACCATGATACCTAAACCAGGCAAAGATCATACGAAGGTGGAGTCCTATAGGCCTATAAGCCTGTTGTCTAACATGTCAAAACTATTTGCAAAGCTACTTATGAGTAAGCTAACACCCATACTCAATCGTACTGGATGCATTCCAGACCACCAATTCGGTTTTAGGAGACAACATAGTACGATTGAACAAACACATAGACTCGTGAACGTGGTTAGAAAAACCTTCGAAGAAAAGAAATATTGTTCTGCGCTCTTCATCGATGTTTCTCAGGCATTTGATAAAGTATGGCACGCAGGTTTAATACAGAAACTAAAGCAAAACCTACCCGAAAACATCCTTAAACTTTTAGAAAGCTATTTAACTGAGCGAAAATTTGTTGTTAAAGAAGGTACTTTTCAAAGCCCTCCGCAACCCATTGAAGCCGGAGTTCCTCAAGGCAGCATCCTCGGTCCTGTATTATATCTGATATATGCCTCTGACTTGCCGGTAAGCAGTAACATACACATATCAACATTCGCTGATGATACAGCTTTTCTAAGTGTTCACAAAAGCCATCAAGAAGCCACCCGCAATTTGCTAGATTATATACCCCAGTTGGAAACCTGTCCATCTATACAAATAAATAACCAAACTATACCTCAACACACTGAAGTAAAATATCTCGGTGTTCATCTTGATCGTCGTCTAACATGGAAGTCACACATAAATGCAAAGGTGACCCAAATGAAACTAAAAGCAGCTCAAATGAATTGGCTCATTGGAAGGAATTCTACTCTAAGCCTAGATTGTAAACTTCTTCTATACAACTCCATTCTAAAACCAATATGGTCCTACGGAATCCAGTTATGGGGCACTATCTCGGCATCAAATGTAGAAAAAATTCAAAGGCAACAAAATAAAATACTCCGTACGATTACAGCAGCCCCATGGTATGTCAGAAACAAGCGAATTCATAAAGACCTAGATGTGCCGCTGGTTAAGACACTGTTTTCTAAACACGTGACAAGCTACATAAAAAGACTTGAGTTGCACCCAAATCCCCTAGCCCCGAAACATCATTAACTTTAGAGGTCACACTCGGCTGAGAAGGAGGGACAGTCTTGCTCTCAGCCGAACACGAGACACGAAAACAACCAAACAACCAACCGCTGAAACAAATATTTTTGTCTGGCACTGGCTGGACTTAAAAATTAAAATTTTAGAGTTAAGATTTGATTACTTATTGTTAGTTCAATTTTATTGAAGATACAATAAATAAATACATGCAACCGAAAAAAAAAATTTTTTTCTTTTCTATTACTAAGTAAAATTCGTTTTTTCATTTCATTCTGACTAAATAAATTTCTAAAGAGAAAAATAAAATCCAAAAATAAAAAACAGCCATTTCGCTGATTTTTTCTTGTAAAGTGCCAAAAATGGTAATTTTTTGAAATGTTTGTATAGGAAACCCCCAGGGGTGGTTTCAGGGACTATGCCACTGGCATAGGTGGGTCGGCCCTCCAAAGTTAGTAGGGGTCGGTAATACATTTTGACTCGATTGAGGCACTAAATGGGACAAAGTGAGATTTTTCAAAATTTGACCCTTCGGGTCAAAAGTCGAGTCATCAAAATACATTTTTTGCATTTATGTGTGACTTCCATGTTAGACGACGATCAAGATGAACACCGAGATATTTTACTTCAGTGTGTTGAGGTATAGTTTGGTTATTTATTTGTATAGGTGGGCAGGTTTTTTTGCACAATGTAAAAGTAATGTGTAGACATTTTTGTTCGCTAATTTTTATCCGCCATTGTTCCAACTGGGGTATATCGTCTAGCAAATTGCGGGTGGCTTCTTGATGGCTTTTGTGAACACTTAGAAAAGCTGTATCATCAGCGAATGTTGATATGTGTATGTTACTGCCTACCGGCAAGTCAGACGCATATATGAGATATAATACAGGACCGAGGATGCTGCCTTGATGAACTGCGGCTTCAATGGGTTGCGGAGCGCTTTGAAAATTACCTTCTTTAACAACAAATTTTCGCTCAGTTAAGTAGCTTTCTAAAAGTTTAAGGATGTTTTCGGGTAGGTTTTGCTTTAGTTTATGTATTAAACCTGCGTGCCATACTTTATCAAATGCCTAAGAAACATCGATGAAGAGCGCAGAACAATATTTCTTTTCTTCGAAGGTTTTTCTAACCACGTTCACGAGTCTATGTGTTTGTTTAATCGTACTATGTTATCTCCTAAAATTCGGTTTTAGGAGACAACATAGTATGATTGAACAAACACAAACAGATAGGTGGTCTGGAATGCATCCAGTACGATTCAGTATGGGTGTTAGCTTTTCAAATAGTTTCGTCATGTTAGACAATAGGCTTATAGGCCTATAGGACTCCACCTTCGTATGATCTTTGCCTGGTTTAGGTATCATGGTAATCAGCGAAACCTTTCATTCTGCGGGATAGCATTTGAGGCGCAAAATACTGTTAAAAATAAATAGAATTATCCGTTTTGCAGTATATGGTAGCTCTAAGAGCATTTTATTGCTTATTTTATCAGCGCCTGGGGCTTTTTTCGAGTGTAAGCCCGCAATATAGTGTTCAATCTCACGAATTTTGAACCTCAAAGTAACATCTGGTATAGCGAGGACTGGTGGCAACTCAGCTATAGTATCAGACGTATTTGGAGTAAATACTTTCTGCAAGTGGTTTACAAACAGAGTACCTTTTTCAGCGTCAGTTCTTTCCCAGTCTCCATTCGAAGCTCGCAATGGAGGCTTATATATCACTGGTCTTTTGAGGCCTCGGGCTGCTCTACATTCTATATTGGTGTAATTTAAAAACCAGTCTTCATAAAATATGAATTTGAGTTCTTTAAACTTGTCTAATCTTAGTCTATTAATTTTTCCTGAGTGTATTTCCCTTGTTTTTAGTTTTAAGTTTCTTTATCTAGTCCATTGCCCTTTTTTAAATTTTATAAGTTCTGTTTCGTTCAGTGTATTTGACAGCTGTTTTCAATCCTTTCAATCGGCCATGTCACAGGGTTCAATTCCGTTAGGAAACGCAATTCAATCCACCCTAATATGTCAAGCCGTAGCTGTAGCATTCCGTAGCATAGTAGCGCCGCCAACAGTCCGGACACACCTGACTAATTTGCGTATTTTAGTTTTATTTTTTTGACACCAGTTGCTACAAAAATGGGGTACGTTGAATTCCGTTTCCGAGCGGAATTGAACTCTGTGACATGGCCGAATTTCTCGCTTTATTAAAGTTGTATTTGTGTGTGTATCCCTAATTTCTAATGAAGTAAATAAAGTAATTTGTAATGAAAGTTTTTTCCTATCTTTTCCATTTGGTTTTTAACTTTATTTGTTTTAAATAAGTGTTTAAGTTTGCTTGTTGAGTATCTTACGTATTTTCGTACGGTTCCTGTTTTTCTGCATTGCTGTAAAAAGACAGATCTTTCAATTGATTTAGATAATTTCTCTGCAGTATTGCTTCATCAAGTTTGTGGTTTCTATGGAGTAATTCCATGCGAAAGCAGTTCGTATTCAATGAAATTAATCACAGAGAATGTATGTCGAAAGAGATTTGACGTAAAAAAGACACTAATTTCATTTGGTTTCCGAAATATGACGTCATGAAAATGATAATTTCTAAACTATAAAAGTGAGAAAGTTTTACATGATGTTATTATGCAAGGGCTATAACTCAAAAAACAGTTTTTTTTAAATCTGAAAAAATGTGTGTTAGTTATATAACTCATTCGTATACATTCGGAAAGTTTCAAGGTGGTTCCGCTTCTAGTTTCGGAGTTATAGAGCAAAAGATGGCTCAAAGTTTGATTTAAGTTTATTAAATACGATATAGATACTTCCTTCCAATTTTTTTGTTTTTGGAATGTTAACATTTTTTATGTATTTTTTAAAGCAATTAGAAAGTGCTAAGCACAGTAAAAATGTTTTCTTTTGAATTTGGGCTATTGTCCAGATAACGGTAAATTTGCGATTTTCGGTATACACTTGTCTTTAAAGCCCGATTTAGAGTCAAACGCTGATTTGATTAAATTAAATTACATATAATGAACTGAAATCGCAAAAAAACTAAAGCCCTTATGACACTACATTTTTTCATTTTTTTAAATTTTGGAGAACAGTGCAAATAGAATATAATAGGAAATTTTACCAGGTGCAAAGAGTTCAGCTATATTAAGATAAATACCAAATTGTCAAAGCTTTTACTAATGTTATCGATAAAAAATGAGGGCCTGTCAAAAAAAATTTAAAACTGTTCAACTTGAAATTGACATTTCAAGCTTGAAACATTAAAGTGTTGCCAAGTTAGCGGTTTATTCACGAATTCGACGACTAAGCGCCTCTTTCTTCAATTTTTTTCTTTTGTCGTTTTAATATAAATAAAAAGTAGGCAGCACTTAAAGAAGTCATTACATTTTGTTTACATTTTGTATAGTTGTTTCTTTCTATCATTTCCTATTTCTTTCTTTCAATCCTATAGCAAAACAATGCAAGAAAAATTAAAACACTGGTATTTAAATTTAGTAAAAAATGTACTAGGAAAAACAAAATAAAAAAATTAAATAAATAATTTGCTAATAAATTTAAATGCTTATGTTTCCGTTTTTTCATTAGAGCATTTTTACTTTTTATCCGATTACGGTCCATTATGACTTAAACTTCTTGAGATCGAATTGACCATGCAATAAAATTATAAAACATCCTCTGAAATGATAACAACTGGAGAAAATCATTAAAAATTTCATAAAAGTTTACATATGATCAACTATATAAAATTTTTCCAATTTTTATAATGGCGAATTTCGGAAACAGGAGGGGTCCGAAGTCTAAAAGTTTTAATTTTTTTAGTACCTTTAATAGACAACATTTGTGGCGAATATTATCAAAATCGAAGTTGGTGTTTCCGAAAATTGCATTGTTTTTGTCGATTTGACATGGTTTCAACCTATGTTATATTTATTTTTAATGTGTTGAAATAGTTGTCTTATCTTGTAATAATGTGGTAGAATTTACATTGGTGCTGCTTTTGTTTAATTCGTTCTACATACCTTCGTTCTATATGCTTCGTGCTCTGCAATTCCAGTACCAAGTTGTCTTTTTGTTGCTCCCACTTAGACTCTATTGCATCTTTCCCTCTCACTCCCTTGACAAGTTATTTCATACACCAAATTATCTGTTTCCAGTTTGTCTACTTTTTTTCTTTCCCGCGTAAAGAAATGTTTCAGTGTTTTATTTGATCTGTGTATTATTATTTGGTGGATTCACAAGGTAGTCATAAAGTCATATGTTTTAAAATAATCATACCAAAAAATATGACTGCTGTGAGCAACCCCTCATAAGTTAGTGTGCTATTTCAAATTTGTATCAGCTGATAAAAAAAGCAATTATAAATACTTGAAATTAGAATGCCAAGAACAAGTGAAAAAATTTTAATTATAGCCAGTTTGTTTTTAAATTATTCAACTTGTTAATAAAGCAAATAAAACCCAGCTGAATATCTTTTAAGCTCTTCATTTTGAATTAAAGTAAAAACAAATTTCAACGCACACAGAAAGTGAAATTGTTCAAATACATAAACATAAACGAACTAATAGCAAGAATATTTCGACCATCCAATTGATAGCAGATCTAGAGCAATGGGTACAGAATTTGAATGATGACGGAGAAAAAGAAAGAATAAGATCAAAAATTGACATTAGAATAATGATGCATAAGAGGGCTTTTAAGAACGATCAAAAAGAAAGAGATTTTTGAAGAGGCACAAAGATGAAATTATTGTAACGAAGTCGGACAAAGGAAATAAAACAGTAATTCTATATAAACAAGATTACGAAAGAGAAATGAATAAATTATTGGGTGATAAAAACACATATAAAACCACTTGAGTAGACCCAACACAAAAACTCCAGAGAGCCAACAACAAAATAGTTATGGACCTATACAAAAGTGAATACATAGAGAGATATGAAAAAATTAAATTAACATCAAACTCCGCAACAGCTCCTCGGTTATATGGTCTATCGAAAATACATAAGCCCAATGCACCATGTTATATATAGCCTATCAAAATATATCGGTAGCATTTTAAAGAATATAGTAAGTAATGAATACAATATTAAAAACTCAATAGAGCTGAAAGAAAAAGTAGAAAACATATCTTGGGACGACGATGAAATTTTAAATAATAATTAAAAACACGCACAAAAATACAAAATTTCTGGAAATATTAAAGTTCTGCCTAAATCAAAATAATTATTTCATGTATGGGGGTAAAATATTTAACCAAACGTACGGTATGCCAATGGGTAATCCTCTCTCACCAACAATCGCAGACATAGTTTTAGACACACTTCTTGACGAAAGTATTCAGGAGCTACGTAAAGAAAATGTACACATTAAACTTATAACGAAGTACGTTGATGATTTGTTTGCTATTATTAAACGAAATAATGAAGAGACAATATTAAAAACATTCAACAGGTATCATACAAAAATAAAATTCACAATAGAGAGAGAGAGAGAGAGAAAATATACCGAGAAAAAGATAAACTTATCACTGACTGCTATTCAAAATCAATTGCGTCTGGGCGCTTAATGAATTATGACTCAACACAACCAATGAAACAGAAAATAAGCACAGCAAACAATTTAATAAATAGAGTAATGAGACTCAGTTACAATAGATTCAAGTAAAAAAAACATTGTGATTGTAAAAGACATTGTGATGAAAAATAAATTTCCAAAACATATCGTGTTATAACCGCCAAAAAAGCTTCAGCGCCATAAAGTAAATCTTACAGTATAAATATTTTTTAGTTATCCTTGGTTTAAATCGAAGTAGAGCCCTTATATTGGCTATATAGGATTGTAGTGGACTGTTATATGTAATGTTAATAGTTTTAATAAATTTCCTATAAGACAAAGCATGTTTGTCGTGGTTAAGATATTTAAAGACATTATTGATTTCATGAAAAATCGATTAATTTAATCAAATTATTTTAAAACTACTATTATTATCCTTTTCAAGCTGTTCTTTTACCGTTTCATTGATATCCTTGCAGTTTTTGACACTACTTTTGCTCTACTTGCAAAAGAGAATTTTAGCTTAAGCGACACATTGCAGTTACAAAAAAATGTAAACAAATTAAAATCTTAAAGGGAAAATGCACTTAAGCAAAAATTTCTTTTGCTGTATTTCCGTAACGGTACATGGCAGGACTTTGAAAGTTTGACAGATAGTCCGATTTATCGTAAATAATCGATTTTCGTCCAAAAACGATTTTCGAATATTTGATATATGTACATCCATATGTATATATTCAGCAGTTGATAAATTATAGAGAGAAAAATGCTTAAAAACCCGTAATACTAAAAATATGATATAAGTATCCCTTGAACTCCTTACTTTTATTACATATTGTAGCAAAAGCTGCAAAGTTCTTGATCAAATTCAAAAGTTTAAAAAAAGGTGTCAATTTATAATTCTTAAAAATCGTCAAATTTAAGGTAAAAGTCGTCCAGTCGTCAAAATGCCATTTTCGACACCCAAAATCGTCAAAATGACGATAAATCGTCAAATCTGGCAACCATGGTTGTAAACTCCACACAAACAAAATGGTGCTTATATTATTTCGCATGAAGACTCAAAATGTTGTAGATACATTTCATATGTTTTTCACAAAATAAACAGAGTACTACTTCTGCAACAATTTTTCATGAGAAATTCGTGACAATTTTATTTATATGAACTTTTGACAGCAGTTCGCACGAAATGATGTACCATGCTTGAAACCAAAAAACCAAAACAACAGCTCTCAAGTAAAACAAAACAGTAATAAAAATCATTCAACCAAAGGATAGAACAAAAACTTTTTTGGAAGCAAAGAGCCACGTCTCTTTTTTAACCATAGCTTGATTGCAAACAAACTGCTTTAAAATAGTAAGAACAAGAACCATATTTTATTGTTATAGAACCATACTGTTATTGAATTTTCAAATATATCATGATTGTAGGTAGAATTTTTTTAACAATAAATTCAACCATGTTGCAATCAATATGAATGCTAATAATGTCATGATTAAATATAAGCATAAGCTTTTTATCATAATCTAATTAAGGTTCACAATTATATAAAGCAATAATAACTTATTTGCCACAACCATAAAGCTGTGTTCTCACTATGTGTATTTGTCTTATGGAATGTCACTTTTTTATACACATGTGATTTCATGTGTATGTCAAAATTTGCAGTTTACATAAGGTTTATAATTTTGTGTTCACCTGTTGGCATGTTACGTACATTTGTCATAACCTATAAAGCAAAACAATCATAAAACAGCCGAGTGGTTATACATATTTTATTGTTATATATACTTCTTTTATTTAATTTTACACTTATTTTATTTAATTTAATACTTTATTAATTTAATAATTATTTTATTTCATTTTCCCGTCCGCAAACAATTGCTTTATTAAAAACCAGCTGATGTCAGATGCTTTTTCACTTCAAAATAGAACTCGTTCTAAATCATGTGTACTGTACACAGAGAAATAACACAGGCTATTGTTTGAAGGGGCTCAGACTATATGTACAAATTTACCATGTGAAAATGTGACATTCCATATGGCAAATACACATAGTGCGAACACAGCTTAAGCTATATCGCGAAACATGACATTGTTAATGCATCCATGCCACAACCATATCTTTTCTTAGCGTGTAGATTATGAATTTTTTCATAATATGTACGTTCCAAGGTGGATTTATACAGGTGATATTATAAGCACAGCTGTTCTCCTTTTTTCCGCAAATTAGATGCTCGCATGTCAAATTTGTATACGTTGACATAGGGACTAAGATGTCAAATGTTATTGTAATGTAGTTGTTTTAGAATCAACACCACCTGATAAAATTAATTCACCTTGGTACGTTCAAACTCTTTTCTGTGTAACAGTACTCTATTAAACGTCAAACTTGTTGGAGTGATAATATCATCACCGCCTTCAAACTGTAAAACTCTATATATATATATATATATATATATATATATATATATATATATATATATATATATATATATATATATATATATATATATATATATATATATATATATATATATATATATATATATATATATATATATATATATATATATATATATATATATATATATATATATATATATATATATATATATATATATATATATATATATATATATATATATATATATATATATATATATATATATATATATATATATATATATATATATATATATATATATATATATATATATAAATATATATATATATATATATATATATATATATATATATATATATATATATATATATATATATATATATATATATATATATATATATATATATATATATATATATATATATATATATATATATATATATATATATATATATATATATATATATATATATATATATATATATATATATATATATATATATATATATATATATATATATATATATATATATATATATATATATATATATATATATATATATATATATATATATATATATATATATATATATATATATATATATATATATATATATATATATATATATATATATATATATATATATATATATATATATATATATATATATATATATATATATATATATATATATATATATATATATATATATATATATATATATATATATATATATATATATATATATATATATATATATATATATATATATATATATATATATATATATATATATATATATATATATATATATATATATATATATATATATATATATATATATATATATATATATATATATATATATATATATATATATATATATATATATATATATATATATATATATATATATATATATATATATATATATATATATATATATATATATATATATATATATATATATATATATATATATATATATATATATATATATATATATATATATATATATATATATATATATATATATATATATATATATATATATATATATATATATATATATATATATATATATATATATATATATATATATATATATATATATATATATATATATATATATATATATATATATATATATATATATATATATATATATATATATATATATATATATATATATATATATATATATATATATATATATATATATATATATATATATATATTCCCTTCCTTACGCTATTTGACATTTTTCTAAAAAACGATTGACGTTTTTTTAACTACAAGAGTAGATTCTACAAAACATTTTGTTGTAGAGATGGATGCACCTGTTAAAAACAAAAAATAAATAGTTTAATAACGAGTGAAATAATGTAAATTTAAAAATAATGCAACAACGACAAAACGGCAACAACGATAAAAGAAATGGCAAAGGAAAATAAACTTTTTGACTGAACATAACGAAAATATTTTTATCGAATTGTGAGTTAAAACCTGATTTAATCAAATTGTTAGTGTGAACGCAAAATCAGCTGTTAATGGTTTTAATGTTAAAACCAGGTTTTAACTTTAAGTGTAAAAACACTATCAGGTATGTCTTATGATGTAGATTTGTTATAGCCTGAGTTGAATTCTAGTGAATACGAAAATCTTAGAAAACCCGTTATGGAAAACGGAGAATCGCTGCCAAAACTGCGAGTTTCCGACAATTTTGTATTGAAAGGGCAAATTGATGCAGAACGCGAAAAAAGATTGTGGCGTCTGTGGATTCCAGAGTCTCTTTCGCAATTTGTTATGAAATCGAATACAGCATGTCATGGAGGCTTTCTTAAAACAATACAAAGAATTCGCGAGAAATACTTTTGGCCTACAACGGTACAGGACACAGAGATCTGTAAATGTGTATAGTCATCAAACCAGATTTCGAGGCATCTAATGGGTAACCAAGTTTTGACGAATAGGTCATTTGAAAGATTATATTGTGACTTTCTCCACACATATCCTTTGACAAAAGTAACAAATTCTCTGATTTTCATATGCCTAGATCATATGACTAAGTTTCTATTCCTTAAACCACTTAAACTAGCTACGTCTGCTAATGTAATTTTGTTTTTTCAAACCGAGATATATCCTACATTCGGTGTTCCAAGAGTCATTCACAGCGATAATGGAAAACAATTTGTTTCGAAAGAAATGAACAATTTGTTATAACTTAAGGTTCTAAGCAGCATGTCTATTGATGGCAGTGGACACGGTGGTTCTAAGCAGCATGTCTATTGATGGCAGTGGACACGGTGGCATATTCCCGGTACTACTCGTCGGCTTAAGGGAGGGTGTGCCAAGACAATGCTACCTGCGTTATAACATAAAATTTTTCGTGTCCAGAAAATTAAAAATAAACACGAAATCGTAATATTTCAAACCCGCTTAGTCCGAACAAAAATCCCTACAAAAACTTGTCCATTAACCCCCATTAATATCTAAATATACCCCCTACTAAACGTCTGTGTCTTTGTCCATCCGTCTGTCCTTGGTTGGCCTACCCTCCCCTTCTGCAATAAACATTGCAGCCATGAACTGACTCAGTGGCCAAAAATTCAAGACCAGTTTCCTTTGTCCAAGGCATGTCCAAACTATCTAACTGAAAGTCAGCGCAATCATCACTAACTATGTAGCATGCAACACTTCATCAACACCACCTAGTATTTTTAGCGCTTTAATGGCTAATTTTTAAATAATTAACACAAAAAGAAACGTATTTGTTAAATTAAAAAATGTGTGATTTATTGTAGTAACACCACTAATTGTTCAAGAACAGATAATATGAAAACTACTTTTCTTAAATAATGTTTTAAAAATAAATAATAGGAATATATGCACAACTTAACTTTGCTTTAAAATTCATTTGGTACATATTTTATAGGCAAAGTAAAATAATTTCATATACTGATATGTGTTTATAATTACAATAAGCAGTGTGTTTGCAATATTCATTACTATGTATATATTTAACTTCGTTCTTTTTCTTAACAGAGGTCTTACTTAAAATGTATGGAAATAAATTTTAAGAGAAAAAAAGTGGGAAAAATCAATACAATTCATTATTGATCCCATGATCCCATTATTAGGTCAATGCAACTCTCCTGATGAATTTTTGCAGGGTTGTATTTTGACCGTTACAATCGTCGTAAGCAATCGCCAAGCTGTCAAAAGAAGTATATATTTTTGGCCGCCATTGCTCTTATACACAGAGAGCGAGGCTGATCGGCTTATAGCGCGGATCAGCCGCAGCCGATCATTTTTCTTGCTGTTTAGCCGCCGCCGACCTTAGCGGCTAATTTCGTATATGAATTTTATTTTAATTTGCTTCATTAATATAAAACAAACTTTTTAATAATTTTTTCAAGGCTACACGTAAAAAACAATATTGTACCGAATGAAAAAAGTTGAAGATCGAGGAGATCCGACAAAATATAAGAAAGTTTTAAGCCATTAAGTGTAAAAAGCTGTTTTTAATTCCCATAAAAAAATTATTTTCAAACGAAAAAAAAAATGTTTAATACAATCTGATTTAAATTAATTTTGTATTAAAAGTAACTAAAAAATAATATAGCTGTTTTCGCTTAAGGGCTAATAACCTTCTTATTTTTTTTATCAGAACTTAGCGATTGCATCCATCATGTGTCGTCACAAAATTATCTTTCAAATACAGCCCAAAAAAAATATACTCAGTATATTTTTTCATCTTAATGGAGCAGTTTAAATGATAGTTTTTGGGAAAAGGTCTAAAAATATATATATTTTTAAATTTCAATCCCTGTAACTATATACTTTTTTTATACGATCGGCACAATCAGTGTATTGAAGGAAAGAATAGAGACTATCTATACAACAGTGTGCAATTTATTTTATTCAGATGAGCCGTTCTCGGAATTTTTGCCAATAAACGAAAAAACTACAAAAAACAAAAAACTTGTTTTTCGGGAATATCGGGTAAGCGCGCATTAAGAAAAATAAATGAATATAATTTTCGTGTTCAGCGACCTTAATGTTTTTTTTTTGCAAGATATGACAACGACTTAGAAATTCGAAAGTTTGCTTTATTATTTCATCTTAAGTTTGTCTGAAATCTGACCTTGTATGTATAAAATAGTGGATATTTTGAGTGTAATGAGTTATTACAGGTATAAAGAATATATAATGTTGCATCATATGATGTTTCACAAATTGATCGATTTGATCTCATATTTAAAATCTTGATGCTGCGGTAGAGGGCTAAAAGTAGGTCCCAATATTTTCTTCATTATTTTCCCCATATATATAAAAATAAAATGCAACCTTTTTTTGCTAATCGCAATTAAAAAAATCTGACACTACACTCTAATGTACGGCTGTCAGATTAGTCGATTTATGGTCAAAAAGTTTCGGAAATATGACCTAGTTTTTGTCGACAAAAATATATCTAGTAATTCTTCTAAAGCATAGTCGGCTTCAGCCGGCTAACAGTCACCAACGCCGAATGTTATGTATCGGCTTCGCACGCAGCGGTGTTAAGTATGACGATTTTTTACGATATAACAAAAAATGATATGACATATTGTGTTGTCATATCGTAAGCTTTTTACGATATGAAAACACTGAGAAAGCCATACACCGTTCATGGCTTTCTCAGTGTTGTCATATCGTAAAAAACTTACGAT
>CATQFL010000114.1:0-16993 GCA_956483635.1 Panzeria rudis | reverse complement strand
ATGGGATATCTTCGGCATATACTCAAAATTTTCTATATTAAAAATTACAACTTTTTCAGGAGAGCATAAAAACTATTTTATTTCGTTCATTGATAGGTTATTTTAAAATCTTTGTTCTATAATATATTTTAAAATCCAGGACTCAATATTTTATGTAATTTATTTAAAAATTTTTTGCATTATTTGCAGTTTTATGGATATAGTTTTGTTATTCGAAAATACTCAATACGCTATAAGATAGCGGATGTAGTATAGTAAAAAAATAGTGAAAAAAATTAATTAAGTAAATTTTTAACAAATATATTATTAAGTTTTATTGCGACCTCTAAATTAAAGAACAAAAACGTTTACTATACATGTTGAAATGTTGTTATTATTTTCAATATCAGTGATTTCTTCATACAGTTAGCAATTTTTAGTGAACATGAGGCCTTCGCGGTCTCTAATCAATGTTAGAGCGCATTTTCGATGTTGCAACTTCTCGCGAATTTTCGCAATGTCGTTAGGGTCTTTACCGTTTACACGATTTTAAGCCATATTAGATTTTGTTATCATGCCGCTGTTAGCAAGTTTTGGCGAATTTGCGCCATTTTCTCGATTTCATTTAAAAGTTTGCCATTCCTTACAGTTTTAGAGATTTTTAATCAAAATGATGGCTTGTTTAAAGTTTTGCAATAGAGTTGGGCATAATCGTTCTTTTTAGTGACTATTCATTTTTGTTCAGAGCAAAAATATGAACAAGTTCGTTCTTTCGTTCAGCTGTTTACTTTATTTGTGTATTTAATGATTGAACAGCTTTTCAAACTATTATATTTTAAACAATTTGATTAAAAAAAGCAAATTTAAGCAAATGCTCGTATATTAATGCAATATGTTTATTTAGCAGATATGGATATATTTTCTAAGATATTAATGTATTTAGAAAGAAAGAATAAAATGAACAAAAAAGAACAAAATGACTGAAGAAGTGCACCTCGTTCATACCACTGGATATTTTCAATTGAATAAGCTCGTTCATGAACACCACAACTTTTTGCGAATTTTCGTACTTTTCGCGATGTTTCCCGAGGTCTTGACATTCCTTACAGTTTGAGAAAGTTTTAATCATACGAGATTATAAAATAAATAAATAAATTAGATAATTTCAATTAAATTGAGTTTATTTAAGCAATATTTTATGAGATAGAGGACTTTGCCTTCATAAAAAGTTAACTGCGTAAGATAGAGGATTAAAAAATGACGATAAAAATTAATATTTTAACTCTTAAATTTATTCCATAGATGCGGCTTATTTTACGCAATACTTAGCCATCAAAAGTGACTTTTCTCAAAATCGACTATGGAGGATATTAAAATTAGGACGTCTATATTTAATTTTTTTTTTGTATGTTGGGTGTCTTTCTGCCCGATCCTATACCGTAAAAATTTCTGCTTGACTGCCGACTTTGTTATGAAAGTAATCTACACCAATTAATAGTTTTCATGTAAGCAATACCCTTCTCAATAGTCCTGTTCCTTCAGCCTTATTCTTGCCTACGCACATAATTTTGAAAGTAGCATGCCACCAAATTTGAGGACTGTCATTAATTCAAATCTCCAGATATAGTATCAAAAAAAATTTTTTGTATGGTGGGTACCCTCATTCCCCTTCATATGCCGCCAGTTTTCTGCTTCATTACGCACATTATTTTTAAAGTAACATACACTTAATTTGAGGACTTTCACTACTGCAGCTACCCAGATATTAGATAGCTACAAATTTGTTGTATGAAGGGTAGCCCCTCCCCGTTGCTAGCCCCCAGTTTCCTGCTTATCTGAGCACATTATTTTTAAAGTAACTGTTATGATAGGATTAATACTCCGATTATTAAAAAGGTTCGAATCTATTTTATTCAACAATCAAAAAACTATATATCAATATTCAATGAAAAAACCAATAATACATTTGAAAAGAATTGAAAATATTTAATGATTAAAATTATTAATTAATAGGAAGTTTGTTTTAGAAACAAGTTACATCATTCCCCAGACTTAATATGGTTAAATCTTTTCGGTTCCCTTTTTTGTCGCTGTGAACGACGTAATATTACAGTAGGAGAAATTTCATTTTGTTCTCGTTCATTTGAATGCGTCTCTCGATTCAAACTGGTTGTGTGAGCACCTATATTGCTTGCCGCGAAATTTTCATCGTTGGTTGATGTAGGTTAATGTCGACATTGTGGTCTTCTGTTGTTTGCAATTTAGGTATGATTGAAGAATTAGTTCGGTTTTTTAATTGATTTTGATGTCTTCTTATAACTCCAAACTTACATTTAACAATATACATTATTTTACCTTCGATGCCTATAACAATTCCTTCTAACCATTTTTTACTCCTCGCAAAGTTTTTAGCATAAACTAGATCATTAATTTTGAATTTAATTTGATCTTCAATTTTTGAAATAACGCTGCCAAAATTGTACGTGGTTGCCGTCCATGTAGAAGTTCTGCTGGTGACTTTCAGTGTTTAGTGTTGATCTATACGTGAATAAAAATTTTAAAATAGCTCTTTTTTTATCCGGTTTATCGGACATATTTTTTTTTTAAGATTCTTTAAAGGTACGAACTGTTCGTTCTGATAATCCATTTGAAGATGGATGAAATGGTGCACTGGTTAAATGTTTTATAGCAAAACTTTGACGGAATTGTTGAAATTCGTTGGAAGTAAATTGGCTTCCATTATCACTTACGATTGGATTTGGAAGACCTTCAATTGAATATATTTCTTGAAGAGCGTTAATTGTAGAAATTGATGTAGTAGTTCACATTTCAATGACATAGGAAACGCGAGAAAAGGAATCCACTATGATTAGCCACATCTGAGAAAAGAACGGACCTGCAAAATCCACATGAATTCTCTCCCAGGGATTGCTGGCTTCCGGCCAAGATGAAAATTCTTTATTTGGAAAGCAAGCAGATTATTGGCAAGTTTTACAACTATTTCATAAATTCTCAATTGCATTGTAATTTTTTGGAAACCAAATATATCGACGAGCTGTTTGTTTCATTCTGCTCTTTCCCCAATGACCTTCATGGATCATTTTTAACGTTTTTTGTTGTATAGATCGAGGAATAACTACTCTACTGTGCTCAGCATGAAATAAAATAATTCCTTTTACAACTGATAAGGACATTCTTCTCGAAAAATATGGTTGTATTTCTACTTCGTCTCTTGAAATGTAATTCAGCCAACCGTCAGATATATATTCAACTACTTTCTTTAAAATTTTATCATTTTTTGTATGATCTTCAACAATGCTAGCATCAATGGGAAAATCTTCAACAGTTAATTCATATATGGTTTCAATATCCATCATTTTCTTTTCTTGAGTATCAAATTCTAAATCTGCGCCAATAGGGAGTCTAGACAAGGCATCTGTATTTGCATGACTCGTGGTATTTTTAAAACGAATTTCGTAGTCATATGATAGTAATATAATTGCCCATCTTTGAAGGCGGTGTAGCGTCATAATAGGTGTTTTTTATGGGGATGTAAGAGAGTTGTCAATGCCTAATGGTCTGTGGTTAATTCAAAATGTCTCCCATAAACATATTGATGAAAACGGGTTACACCGAAGATAATCGCGAGAGCTTCCTTTTCAATTTGAGAATATCTACACTAGCTATCATTTAAAGTTTTAGAAGCAAATGTGATTGGTTTTTTGTTCCGTCTGGAAAACGATGTAATAATACTGCTCCAATATCACTTTTTGAAGCATCAGTTGCTAGAATAATTGGCAAATTTTCATCGTCATGTACTAAATTTGCAACTTGCATAATATCACATTTTAGTTTTTGGAAAGCTTCCTCTTGCTCTGGTCCCCAAAAAAACTATACATTATTTTTTCTCAACTAATTTAAAGGAGCAGCTTTTGTTAAAAAATTTTCAATGAATTTATTGTAATAATTAACCTTACCAATGAAAGCATCAACTTCTTTGACATTTTTAGGATGGGGCATCAGACTAATTGCTTCCAAGCGTTTTACTGATGGCGTAATGCCATTTGAGTCTATTACATGACCGACATATTCAATCTTAGTTTGAACAATCGAACATTTTCCCCTTTTACACCTTAGACCATGATTTTCTAATCTCTCAAATAGTGTTTTTACATTTTGTATATGTTCTTCATTATTACGACCAGTCACCAATATGTCGTCTAAATACACCACACAACCAGGAATTCCAGAAATTACTTCTTCTTCTTGATATGTGACCTTGTTTTGAGCATAGATTACAGACAGTCTTATGTTTATAATGGAAACAATTTCTTCTTTCACGCGAATTTCCGCAAGCAGGACACGATTTAAAATTGCTGCTACTATATTTTTTGTTTTGAGATTTGTTATTAAAATGCTGGATTGCGTATACCTCTGACTGTTCCACTCCTTTGATTTCTAAAGTTGTATTGATTGTAGATTCATAGATACTAGCAATTTGAATAACTTCGTTTAAAGAAGGATTAGGTTTTTGAAGAGCTGCACAATGAATCATGTGGAGTATGGATAACGAACATGTCACGAATTTCGTTGTCAACGTAAGAATGAGAACATGCATTTTTTACACAATAAAACATACATTTTGAAGCACCTCTTAAATTAGCCACCCAATCTGCATAAGTTTCATTCGCACTCATTTTTGTTTTGTAGAATCGAACTCTAGCAGCAAGAACATGATGTTTTTTAATAAAATGATCGTTCAACTTTGTTATGATATCTGCATAATTCTGTTCTTCAACTTTACCATCAAATATTTTCTGCAATAGCTCAAGTGTTTCGCTACCAACCCAACTAAGAATGCATGCACGCTTTGTGTCCAAATTTTGTATACTATTTGCTAAAAAATGTTGTTCCAACTGAAGGTAATACGTTTTCCGTAGCCCTTGAAAAACTTAGGAAAGTACAGACATTTGCTTTGGGTACATCTACTTCAGTCAATCTGGCCAGTCTTTGTTGATTCTCTTCCATCAATCTAATCAAAAATTGTTGATTGGATACTTGAAAATGTTGCAAAAGTTGCGATATTGCTTCAGCATCAATTGCAAATACGTGGTTCTTAAAATAGTCCTCGTCGCCAAAAGTGTTATGATAGGATTAATACTCCGATTATTAAAAAAGGTTCGAATCTATTTTATTCAACAATCAAATATATATAGTTTATAAATATTCAATGAAAAAACATACATTTGAAAAGAATTGAAAATAATTAATGATTAAAATTATTAATTAGTAGGAAGTTGTTTTAGAAACAAGTTACATCAGTAACCTACAGAAAGTTTGAGGACTTTAACTATTGCAACTCTCCAGATATAAGATATCTATAAATTTTTTGTATCAGACATGATGCTAAAAATGTGACCGCTCCTTCAGAAACGTTTGAATGTTCCGACAAATCCATGCAGTAGTTTAGAAGTTATATACTTATGCCTTAATTCATAAAAAATATTTCTGACTTATAACAGATTAATAAAACAAATTTTCATACAAAAATTTGTTTTGTAAGCCTTTTATTAATAACATTTTTGTTTATGAATTAGGTGGTTATTATTATGGAATCAGACAACCAATTTCTTTTAGAAAATTTTTCTTCAATATAAAATTTTTTTAAAAAGATAATAGTAAATACATAATTCCAAAACTCGCTATTCCGGAAGTAGATATAAGCCATTTTGCCAGTGTGATAGCATCACACATACGTAATTTAAACTTAAAATTTAAAAAATCTGACTTTTTTAGTAATCGCGTTTGATGCGGAAGGGTTTTCTGCCCAAATCACCTAAAAAAAGCGATAGTTATGCCATATTTTTGGTAAAAATTAGTTATGTGCCCTTAGCTATAAGCTTTTATGTTGTAGCGGCCAATGTTACACATATTCTGTGAAAATTTCAGGTTTGTACCTCTTACGATTCTCGATACAGAAGCCTCTAACCGACTAACGGACAGACATACAGACAGGCAGATGGACGCGGAGAGTGATGCGAAAACATAAGGGTTCCTTTAGAAGAAATAAGAACGATATGTGCTATTATGCCTGTTCTAGTAAAAGGTATTAACTACAAATAAACTACAACCAAAAACGAAACATGAGAAAAACTATGTGTGTGAGTCAAAATAAAGACCTCCAAAATATTTGTAACTGTAGGACAAATTGACCAAAAACTACAGGTTTCTATTCGATTGCCTGTTACACTGGCTAGCTGGTTACTTGCCTGGCTGACTGACCGGTTAGCGTGCAAACAGGCAACATCAGTTTAATTCCAAATGCATAATATTTGAGTAAAGTACTCGCACACAATGGGGAACAAATGTTTTGACAAGACATCTTCTGTTATTCCTGCCTGTCAGCTGTGAGGGTGTGAGTTATTTTTTACTCTTTCGTGCCAAATAGTTGGCATGTAAGTTTAATACATAATTACTTTTTATTTAATAATAGAACTCAACCCAAAACTTTTAACTTTTGATCAATTGACGTTAAAAGTTTAATAAAAATATTGCGTAACATGGCCTAGTTTTTTTTTAATATTTTACCAAATTTCCAAATCAAGTTCAAAATTGCAACAGAAAAAAAAAATTAATGCAAAATTAAAAAATGTTTGTTTTTCATAAATTCTTTCATTCACACTAGGGGGCACGGCAGACGGTTTTTTCAGCCATGTCGTATTTTTCTTTATTATTATTTTTCTGTATATTTTTTTGGTTTTTATTTATAAGGATATTTTTTGTAGAGTCTGTATATGAAAGAATTACAACATAAAAATATCTATCTAAAAAATCTATCACTAATTTTTGCGAAATCGAAGAAATTAATTTAGCTCTTATGGAAATAAAATTTAATATTACGAGTACATATTACTGAAACGCAAAAACGGTATAAAATAACTTAGAAATATGGTGTAAAAACATTAAACAATAACTCGAAAAATGGAATAAGCCCTGTCAATGCATATCGGCTAAGAGTAGGATTTTAATGAAATCACTCATGCGCATAATCTCAAAACACTTTCGTAACGATGAAAAAATATTTGAAAAAAATTATGAAAAGAACGACTCACAAAGTGCTTCCTTATTTTTTTGCCTTTGCAACTGCTATCGAACATTTTAGACATTTTTAGCAATTGAGTGTTGTGTTTTTCTTCCGACGGGGTTTTTTTGAATTTGGAAGGATTTTCCGTCATCCCACGTCAAATTTGGTTTGTAAACAGACCGGTTTCGGCTATATGCCATCTTCAGTGTTCTATTGAATACTCTTGCTTTTGGTTTGTGCAAAAATCCAATCTCTTATTTTCTAAGCTTTTATTTTTTGATACCTCTTTCTTAAACTAGCTACTGCAAAAACAATAGCCACCTAAGAAGCATTTGCGCAAAATCGTTACTTATCCATTGGTCTTCTACTTGTAACTAAATAAAAAACTAACTTATAAAAAAGCACTAGTGAAGAATCCTAAAAGTATTAAAAATAAAAAATTAACCGGCTGGTAAAAAAACACAAACACCATTGCTAGAAAAATTAACAATAGCTAGTAGCTGCATTAGTGTGTAGTGTTGTAAAAGTATTGAGTATTTGAGTACCGGCTACTCAATACCGAACATATTTTTCGATACTCGATACCCAAAAGTAGCTACTCAATACTTTCAGAGTTGTATTTTCTAGCGTAAAAACTAGACTCTGCTAAAAAAACGATTTTAAATAATTTTAAACCTTGCCATTTAGAGAGATATTGGCTAAATAATTAATATAGTGGAATATTTAAATAATTTTAAAGAGCCTATATGATTCATATATGATTCACTAAAAGCGAATTTTAACTAATTAAACAATTTTATTTTGAAATAAAACAGCCGTTAAAAGTATCGATTACCCAGTTGAAATTGTATAGAGTAGTATTGAGTAGTCAAAAGTAGCCGAATTTTACAACACTATGAGTATGTGCTCAAAGCCGCACGAACAAGAACCATTAGGCAGTTGTGAGAATTCATACACACAACACAAAAAATAAAAAGTGAAATACCTACATAATATGTAAAACTGTTGGGATTTGTGGTACAATTGTACCAATCTTGGTACAATGGATAGTTGAGTGGTACGCTGGTACACTCAACATATATCTGGTACAATTTTCAAATAATTTTTTTTTAATGTTTTGTTCGTTTAAGCAGCATAGCTCTAACCGGGTGTCCTAAGACACCTCTATTTTTTTTAAATGACTGCACGGAATAGTTCTTGAATAAAATATATGTCTCGTTTTCCAAAAACAAATAATGCCCCCATTGATGTATTTTAAATCGCATATAGTAAATTAATTTCAGATATGATATATTATGCTCTAAAAAATATGAAACTGAAAAGAAGTCTAAACAAATGTTGCTATTAGTGGATCTAGTTTCTCTAAATCGAGCGTTTTCAAATCGACTCGGTTTACAGAAAGTACAGGAATATTGTGAGTGTATGTATCGGCCATGTCACAGAGTTCAATTCCGTTCGGAAACGGAATTCAACCTACCCCATTTTTGCAGCAGCTGGTGTCTAAAAAAGAAAACTAAAATACTCTAATTTGTCAGGTGTGTCCAGACTGTTGTCGACGCTACTATCCTGTGGTATGCTCCAGCTAGGGCTTGACATATTAGGGGTGATTGAATTCCGTTTCCGAATGGAATTGAACTCTGTGCCATGGCCGTATATTAGGGTTAGCGCAAAATTGTTTCTTTCAAATGAAATTTCCTGTATTACGAATTGATGCTCCATAGCTTGGAACACGTTGAATGTTTTTTAGCTCATTTATATTATTGAGGTGGCGCAGGGGCTTGAATTTTTGAATCAAGCCATTTTGTAAGCAAACATATCTTGATTCTTATCCACCGACATATATAAAGCCTGAGTTACGAGTTTTGGACTGTTTATATATGTATTACGTAACGTATTTCCTTACAATTGTTACGGAGTTGATACTTTACCCTGAAACCTTGTGCAGAAGCGAAACGAAGGTGTAGAGGGGAAATACGTCGAAAATGACGTTACGTAAATATTAACAGCACCCAGACGTGCTTTTTCGTTGCTTTAGTATATCAAGAAGCAGCAACAAGATATGTTTCCGGTTTACATTTTTTTAATGGTACGTTTTTTACAAACTTCACTCTTTGTGTGCCACCTCTAAATAAAGTCGAACAGCTTTATTTGGTAAACGACTTTACCTTTCTTGGAAATACAGTGTAGTGTTAAAAATGGGCGGCAACAGTCCCGTAAAAAGTAATATTTAGTTTTGCCCCCTTCCAGTTGACCGATTAATCTGAAATTTGGTGGTCACATTTATTTTCATGACAAAATGGCGAATTAGTTATTTGTCTATTTCAAAATAATATAAGAAGAAAAAAATTAAAAGTTAAATGGCTTTTTTATAATGAAACATACATACTAATGATGCAGGTAATGCACTAAAAGCTAAAAGATAATCACGTAGTACCAGGTACAAGCTACCACGTCACTCTCCTCACCAACATATGGCATCGATCAGACTAAAATAAAACCGTGGGGCATTGTTGACTATAGATAAAGGAAATTGGACGCGCCCCACGGTTTTGTTTTAGTCTGATCAATTTCCTATATTGGTGAGGAGAATGGTGTGGTAGCTGGTACCTGGTACTACGTATTAGGAGTTCGGAATTTACTCTTGAGGTAAAAAGACGTTTTGATTTTTGATTACAAAATACAAAAATATTCGCAAAAATAAATATTAACAATACCGTTTGTTAATATAAAATTTTGTTTTTTTTTGTTTTGTTAAGTAAACCTAAACCTATAGACAAGTAGATACAGAAATTAAAAACAGTAACTGTGTTCGTTCATATACATACATACATATGTATATGAGTAGGAGTACCCAGCCAAAAAATAAAGAAAAAACAACAACGGCTAATGGAAGGAATGTATATTTAATTGTCGTGGTTACAGAAAGTGAAAATGTCGTAAACAAAGTTTACACTTTTCGTCAAAAGGACGAGTGCGCTCAAATTCAATTTCAATGACAGACAGTGATATAAAAATAAATTTTTTTAAACCAGTTTCACAGCAAAGCACAACTATCCGAAAAAGATAAAACGAGAGAAAGTGGCCCCGCAGAAAACTCTACAAGAACCCAAGAAATACAAAAGGGTATTGACCGCTACTTTGAAGTCATAAATAAAAATAAAAGAAAAAGAAGTCCTAGATCGAAAAATCTCCTTCCAGTGGCGAAAATGCCCAAAGACGGTAAATCTGAAGCGGCGCCTTCTGAAAATCGCTTTTCAATTCTACAAAACGGCGAAGATAAAATCACTAGTGTCAGGTCAAGCAAGCCACCCCCAATATATTTAAGGGAGAAACTCTCAAGTGGGTTAACTAAAAGGCTAGTACAATTAATCGGTGGAGAGGCGTTTTACGTAATCCCGATAAAACGCGGCGCGATTGATGAGACAAAAATTCAAGTAAATGAAGAAAATCAATAAAGCTCAGCAGTTTCAAAGTTTGAAAAATAAAAATTTTTACACCTAACAATTGAAAAGTGCAAAAGGGCTCCACGTAGTGATATAATGCATCGATTCATACGTGGATCCAAAAGAGGTAAAAGCGGGTCAACTAAATAATAATTTTAAAGAGGAAAATGTTACTAACATTAAAAATAGAGAGCGACTCCCCCAACCACTATTTCGTGTGGAACTGGAACCAGGTGACATGAAATTAAAATTTATAATTTAAGATATTTGCTGCATCGAACAGTTGGCGTAGAGGAACCGTATAAACGAGCTGGGACTATCCAATGTCTGAATTGCCAAGAATATGGCAACACAAAACATATTGTAAGCTATGCACCGTTTGTGTCGTGTGTAGAGAACTACGCAGCACTGCCAAAAACTAAAAAGTGCAGCAATTCCAATGAAAACCTCACTGCAAACTACAGGGGCTGCCCTGTCTATGCACATGTCAAACAATCTTTGTCTAAAAGACGTAATAGTACCTATGCTCAACCTATTACTTTTGACAACACCAATTATCCCCAGCTGCGCCAACCAGCTACCAGCCGGCCTTCATACGCTTAAGGCTAACTAAGCCATAGCACGAAATATACCTAACAGCCAGTTCTCATACGCAAACGCGTTGAAGTCAAACCAGCCCACATTTCCAAAACAGCCTCTTGCCAACGATAACACTGGTATCAATTTTGAGGCTTCAATAGATAATTTAATTCAACAGTAAATTTTTTTACAACCAACATGACCTGCATGATGCAGGAAATGTTGAAAACGCAGTCTAAATTATTGCAGGCTGCATTAAACAAACCATGAACTTTAAAATTTGTTTTTGGAACGCAAACGGCATCCCCCAACATAAAAACGAACTCGAATACTTAATGACAGATAAACAAATTGATGTTATGCTTATCGCGGAGACACACTTGACGGCTAGAAGCTTTTTTAAAATCAGCGGATATACTCTGTACGACAAAGGTAGAGCTTGTGGTGGCTCGGCTATACTAGTAAAATCGCAATTAAAACACTACCCAATAGGTGATCATTGTAAAGACTATCTACAAGCAACCAACATCTGCATTGAAAATTTTCGCCAAAACATGGTGATCTCCTCTATTTACCCTCCTCCCAGGTATTCAATTACAGAAAGTCAATATTCAGGCGTGTTCTGAAAATCACATGGTTTTAAATCACATGTGATTTTTTTTAATTTACAAAGGCTCACGCTTTTTGGCCGCCGATGACTACAACGCTAAGGGCCTATTCACATATTATTTAACGCTATTTTTGAAGGTTTTATACACCCCCCCCCTCTCTCCGCCCTTTCGTAACGCTTTTTACAAAATTTTCAGTATAAATTATCTAATCCGTAACAAATCTTTAACCCCCCCTGGAGCGTTACGTAAACGTACATGGCCCTTAGCATACGTTCTGGGGATCACGCCTAATCACATCTAAAGATCGCGTGCTGTTTGGCACAATTTCTAAAAGACTATTGAGTATAGCTTCAAGTGGAATGTAACTTCAAGTGGTCAACAGATCGCCAAAAATAGTTAAAGTTGAAGCCTCCTCAGGTTTATCTTCAGATCACTCACCCACTATAATAACTATATACTCACAACAACTTCACCCACTCGAGGTTTGATGCACACACGCATTGATTAGCTGAAATATAAAAAATATTTAAGAGCGCATTGCACGGAAAATTTCATGCTGAGAACGCCTGAAGACATTGAGGCCTCTATTACACAGTTAGATGCAAACATTAAGCAAGTTGCTGAAAATGGTACTTCTACCTTTCGACAGGTAAAATTTAACAAAATTTACTCTGAGGATGTGAAACGGCTATTATCTGAAAAGAAGGGTTCATAGAGAATCAGATCGCCGCAGCTGAAAATTATGCTGAAAGAATGCACCAAGCAGCTTAACTGGACGAAAATGCATCATCAAGGAAAGTAATTTTCTAAGCACATCTTAAATGATTCAAGCTGGGGTTCCTCATGGTAGCATATATACCTCCGATATGCCAAGAGGCTATGACATTCACACATCAACATTTGCTGACGATACAGCTTTTCTAAGCGTAACTGCGAGTCCACAAGAAGCCTTCGAAAAATTGCAGGAATATGTATTGCATCTGAAAAAATGGCCCAAGCAGTGGAGAATAAAAATAAACAAACAGAAATGTGTACATTATGGCTACAACCAAATTTTTGGCATAGTACCACGGAGTGGCCAAGAATGTTTTAGCAAAAAAATGTTTTTGCTAAAAAAAAACCTCACGCAGGGAAGCAAATTTCTAAAACCTTCCAAGAATTTTTTTTAGCGATGAATTGTAAGCCGTAGGAAAATTTGTATATCTAAAGCAGTGGAAAAATTCCAAAATAGCATTTAAGTGATACGTATATGAATACAGTATAATTCGTTTATAAGCCACACAGCTTATAGTAGAATTAGCGATATATTCCAAAATGTTAGTTTTTCTGTCATCTATAAGTAAAATACCTGCAAAATATTTTTTATTTAGTCCATTAGCCCAATAGTCTATTTTCGCTTATAAGCCACCAAGATTTGGTTTGAAATAACTTGCATATACAAGTTATGGAAGATATAATCCAATATGCAAAAGTCAAAAATAATATATTTTGTAATCATAATTTATGAAAATATTACTCATATTGAAGTAGAAATTGTTTTTATTTTAACAATCTTAATTGCAATCTTTGTGAATTGAGTAAATAAGAAAGTAATTTCTAAACTTTTATTTTATTTTTCTTTGTTAAAAGAAATAATTATATGGGGATTCGCATATAAGCCACAAATTGGCTTACATAAAAATCAAGATATAGTCCAATTCGTCTTATGGTCCACAAAAAGGGTGCAAATGAGGCAGCGAATTTTTCTGTATATACAAATATCAGGTGTATATTTTTTAAAATTTCGGTGAGATAAAAATGGTTGTTTTCAAACTTCAACCCCATCCCTGCGTGAACCTTGTTAACGATCCAAAAAAATTATCATATATTTTATTAATAACTTTTGATGTTCTACACGACTATACTATGCCGTACTCGCAAAAAGTGTGAAAAAGTTATAGCCCTAGTGTATATGTTACGTTTACATTACGCAGGGAAACATGTGCGCCTATTTATATCAATAATCATATCATACCGCATCACTTTAAGGTTAAATACCTAGGAATTCACCTTGATCGTCGACTAACATGGAAGACCCACATAGATTCAAATCTGACCCAAATGAAATTAAAAACAGTTCAACTTAATTGGCTAATAGAAAAAAATTTAACACTTAGTCTAGACTGTAAACTTCTTCTATACAAGACAATACTTAAACCAATTTGGCGCTATGGTATTCAGTTATCGGGCACTGCCTCTGGATCAAATATAGAGAAAATTCAAAGGCGACAAAATAACATTCTGCGTTTGATTACAGCGGCACCTTGGTATGTCAGAAACCGGCGCATCCATAAAGATCTAGATGTTGCATTAGTACAAACTGTGTTTTTAAAACATGTGACAACATATATAAAAAAACTCGAATCGCATCTAAAAGCCTTAGCCCGCAACATAATTACTTTTAGGGGACACACTCGGTTGAATAGGAGGGACACTCTTGCTCACAGCCGAACAGGAGAGACGCAAGACATATAAAGAAGCAACCGTTGAACCTTATATTTTGTCTAGCAGTGGCTAGAGTAATTATTAACAATTTTAGTTCTAAGATTTGAATACTTGTTGTTAGTTAAATCTACAATTGAAGATTTATTAAATAAATTTAAAAGATAAAAAGAAAATGATTATGTTTCGTTACAATATAACCATTTAACTTACATTTTTTTACTTATATTATTTTTTAAACTTTTTATTTTCTTACTGTATGTCCTATCTAATCTCTATGATCTGGCATTTTGTTTCGGACTGTACCCTGGATTTGGGATTTTTTCGTGTTGTGCTGCATTATAGTTGCCAAGCGCTTTCATTTCATACCCATATTGAGGGGGTTGGCAATATATATGCATATGTAGCCCCCGACTTTCTACTGGATGCAATTTTAGAACTTGAAGCTTTTCATTGCATTGTCTATTCTACTAGTCAAACCCTTTCATTTGATATCCATTTTAAAGTAATTATAGACAAATAACGAGTTCGCCATTTTGTGGCGGCGGCCATTTGTGATTTACAATAATACTGAATATACATAATCGTAACATCATGAGATAAGCCGGTCATTTAATTGTTCACCTAATATCCGATCAATCGGTTAACAGGAAGGGGGTAAAACAAAATATTAATTCTTATGGGCTTGGCGCCTCCCATTTTTTCAACCAAACTTGAGATCAATCGGTCAAGCGGAAGGGGGTAAAAGTCAATATTACTCTTTTACGAGCGTGACAAAGCCCAATTTTGCAATCTCAAAATTGTATAAAAATCAAAAGTCAAGACGTGTACCAAATTTTGGATCAATCGGTATACAGAAAGGCGTTAACCTAAGTACTACTTTTAGTAGGCGTGTTGTCGCCCACTTTTGTAATTCCAAAATTGTATAGTAAGAAAAGGTGTCCACCAAAGCTCAGATTAATCAGTTAATAGGAAGGGGCTAAAGCCAAATATTTCTTTTTTTATAGGCGTAGCGCCGCTCACTTATGTAATTATAAAATTGTATATTCATCGTAAGTAAAGGTGTCCACCAGATCTCAGAGCATTCGGTTAACAGAAAGGGGCGAAAACTAAATATTACTTTATATGGACGTGACACCGCCCAATTTATTATCTACAAAATTGTGAAGTCATTGGAAGTACAGGTGTCCATTAAATTTCAGATCAATCGGATAACAGGAAGGAGCTAAAACTGAGTATTACTTTTTATGGTCGTGTCGCCGCTCACCTTTTTATTTACAAAATTGTATAGTCACCAAAATCGTCACCAAAATTAAAGGCGCACACAAAATTTCAGATCAATCGGTCAACAGGAAGTTGGTAGATTTTCGATTATTATATTTGAACCAAACTCCACGAACACACACCATTTAAAAATGAGTGAGCTATAGCTACGGTGACCATTAATTCAATGGAAAAATAGTATACACATTTTATGGATTAAAAAACATAACAAAACTAATTGATTGTTAGGCTAAGATTAGTAACGTTATATTCAGAAAAAATTGGGCATGAATAATATTCCAATGAACAAGGAAAAAAATAACATCAACTTAATTGTTCAACGTACACAGCAGAACGGAGTAGCGCCACTTTCGGAAGCCGCTACACTTCCATCGTCAGTGCTCACGTGTATTTTGCTTATAACTATGTATTTGTGAGGTGGCTCTGTTGAATGTAATAATCACCCCTATCGCGAATAACAAGTGAAATTTATGTTCCAATTGAATTTTTTATTTCCCTTCGAGGGAAAATTGCTATCGTGAAGTTTCCGTGAACATTTTTTCCCGCTATCAGTTCTCAGTGAATGTAAAAAAGAAAAGCAGCTCAATAAAATAAATTAAAAAGCAAAAAAAATTTTTGTTTAAAATTAAAAAAAAAAACAGTGCTAAGAATTAGGATTATATTTTCATTTCATGAGGAATCTAATCAAAATCGAATTGTTCGTCAAGGTTTGCTAGATGCATCCACTCCCTTGGACTACGCGATAAATTGCAAGCAGCCTGCCTAATTTAATCAAATGGTCTGGTGATAAATTAAATTTTCTCAACAGTGAATAAAACTGTGTTTTTATATATTTTGGACGCGATTAATGATTCCCTACAGAGACGAAAAAATCATTTGGCATTCCATCCACCGATGAACAAAGTTTTGCGTGATTCCATCACCGCAAAACTTTGTTCATGTGTGTCAGAAAAGTGTTGCAAGGTAATATTAATATAAATGTGTTCGTATTAAGATAAATGAACACTATTTACTGATTTTGTCCTAAAAATAAATATTTACAAGTTTTAATAATTAATTGGAAGGATAAAATAGCAATTATTTATCTAATTCGCCTGCTACGTTGAATATCAAACGCTTTGGGTTTCCAGCTAGAGTTTTTATGTAATTTAAGCTGATTTCAATTTCAAATATAAAATAGTCCATTCGATTAAAAAAATTTTAAGGTCTAGAGGACCTAAATCGGATAAAACATAAAAATACTATAATATATATTGACCAAATGTAGGAAAATTATTTATAAACGTTTGTTATGTAAATTATAAAGTTTTTATGCAATAACAAACATTTCTAAGGGAGGTAGACATGTCCTTGTACAAATGAAACGAAATTTGTCAGTAAGTTAAAAAGTATAGTTTTATAATTTATTATTGGCTTATTGTATTATTGTGTTCTGATTATAAATACCGGTAAAATTTAGTTTTTGAATGAAACAAAACTTACACTAGAGCTAAAATATAATTTTAGAATCATTAATTAATTTTTAGTGCATT
>CATQFL010000113.1:7500-57385 GCA_956483635.1 Panzeria rudis | reverse complement strand
CATACATACATACATACATACATACATACATACATACATACATACATACATACATACATACATACATACATACATACATACATACATACATACATACATACATACATACATACATACATACATACATACATACATACATACATACATACATACATACATACATACATACATACATACATACATACATACATACATACATACATACATACATACATACATACATACATACATACATACATACATACATACATACATACATACATACATACATACATACATACATACATACATACATACATACATACATACATACATACATACATACATACATACATACATACATACATACATACATACATACATACATACATACATACATACATACATACATACATACATACATACATACATACATACATACATACATACATACATACATACATACATACATACATACATACATACATACATACATACATACATACATACATACATACATACATACATACATACATACATACATACATACATACATACATACATACATACATACATACATACATACATACATACATACATACATACATACATACATACATACATACATACATACATACATACATACATACATACATACATACATACATACATACATACATACATACATACATACATACATACATACATACATACATACATACATACATACATACATACATACATACATACATACATACATACATACATACATACATACATACATACATACATACATACATACATACATACATACATACATACATACATACATACATACATACATACATACATACATACATACATACATACATACATACATACATACATACATACATACATACATACATACATACATACATACATACATACATACATACATACATACATACATACATACATACATACATACATACATACATACATACATACATACATACATACATACATACATACATACATACATACATACATACATACATACATACATACATACATACATACATACATACATACATACATACATACATACATACATACATACATACATACATACATACATACATACATACATACATACATACATACATACATACATACATACATACATACATACATACATACATACATACATACATACATACATACATACATACATACATACATACATACATACATACATACATACATACATACATACATACATACATACATACATACATACATACATACATACATACATACATACATACATACATACATACATACATACATACATACATACATACATACATACATACATACATACATACATACATACATACATACATACATACATACATACATACATACATACATACATACATACATACATACATACATACATACATACATACATACATACATACATACATACATACATACATACATACATACATACATACATACATACATACATACATACATACATACATACATACATACATACATACATACATACATACATACATACATACATACATACATACATACATACATACATACATACATACATACATACATACATACATACATACATACATACATACATACATACATACATACATACATACATACATACATACATACATACATACATACATACATACATACATACATACATACATACATACATACATACATACATACATACATACATACATACATACATACATACATACATACATACATACATACATACATACATACATACATACATACATACATACATACATACATACATACATACATACATACATACATACATACATACATACATACATACATACATACATACATACATACATACATACATACATACATACATACATACATACATACATACATACATACATACATACATACATACATACATACATACATACATACATACATACATACATACATACATACATACATACATACATACATACATACATACATACATACATACATACATACATACATACATACATACATACATACATACATACATACATACATACATACATACATACATACATACATACATACATACATACATACATACATACATACATACATACATACATACATACATACATACATACATACATACATACATACATACATACATACATACATACATACATACATACATACATACATACATACATACATACATACATACATACATACATACATACATACATACATACATACATACATACATACATACATACATACATACATACATACATACATACATACATACATACATACATACATACATACATACATACATACATACATACATACATACATACATACATACATACATACATACATACATACATACATACATACATACATACATACATACATACATACATACATACATACATACATACATACATACATACATACATACATACATACATACATACATACATACATACATACATACATACATACATACATACATACATACATACATACATACATACATACATACATACATACATACATACATACATACATACATACATACATACATACATACATACATACATACATACATACATACATACATACATACATACATACATACATACATACATACATACATACATACATACATACATACATACATACATACATACATACATACATACATACATACATACATACATACATACATACATACATACATACATACATACATACATACATACATACATACATACATACATACATACATACATACATACATACATACATACATACATACATACATACATACATACATACATACATACATACATACATACATACATACATACATACATACATACATACATACATACATACATACATACATACATACATACATACATACATACATACATACATACATACATACATACATACATACATACATACATACATACATACATACATACATACATACATACATACATACATACATACATACATACATACATACATACATACATACATACATACATACATACATACATACATACATACATACATACATACATACATACATACATACATACATACATACATACATACATACATACATACATACATACATACATACATACATACATACATACATACATACATACATACATACATACATACATACATACATACATACATACATACATACATACATACATACATACATACATACATACATACATACATACATACATACATACATACATACATACATACATACATACATACATACATACATACATACATACATACATACATACATACATACATACATACATACATACATACATACATACATACATACATACATACATACATACATACATACATACATACATACATACATACATACATACATACATACATACATACATACATACATACATACATACATACATACATACATACATACATACATACATACATACATACATACATACATACATACATACATACATACATACATACATACATACATACATACATACATACATACATACATACATACATACATACATACATACATACATACATACATACATACATACATACATACATACATACATACATACATACATACATACATACATACATACATACATACATACATACATACATACATACATACATACATACATACATACATACATACATACATACATACATACATACATACATACATACATACATACATACATACATACATACATACATACATACATACATACATACATACATACATACATACATACATACATACATACATACATACATACATACATACATACATACATACATACATACATACATACATACATACATACATACATACATACATACATACATACATACATACATACATACATACATACATACATACATACATACATACATACATACATACATACATACATACATACATACATACATACATACATACATACATACATACATACATACATACATACATACATACATACATACATACATACATACATACATACATACATACATACATACATACATACATACATACATACATACATACATACATACATACATACATACATACATACATACATACATACATACATACATACATACATACATACATACATACATACATACATACATACATACATACATACATACATACATACATACATACATACATACATACATACATACATACATACATACATACATACATACATACATACATACATACATACATACATACATACATACATACATACATACATACATACATACATACATACATACATACATACATACATACATACATACATACATACATACATACATACATACATACATACATACATACATACATACATACATACATACATACATACATACATACATACATACATACATACATACATACATACATACATACATACATACATACATACATACATACATACATACATACATACATACATACATACATACATACATACATACATACATACATACATACATACATACATACATACATACATACATACATACATACATACATACATACATACATACATACATACATACATACATACATACATACATACATACATACATACATACATACATACATACATACATACATACATACATACATACATACATACATACATACATACATACATACATACATACATACATACATACATACATACATACATACATACATACATACATACATACATACATACATACATACATACATACATACATACATACATACATACATACATACATACATACATACATACATACATACATACATACATACATACATACATACATACATACATACATACATACATACATACATACATACATACATACATACATACATACATACATACATACATACATACATACATACATACATACATACATACATACATACATACATACATACATACATACATACATACATACATACATACATACATACATACATACATACATACATACATACATACATACATACATACATACATACATACATACATACATACATACATACATACATACATACATACATACATACATACATACATACATACATACATACATACATACATACATACATACATACATACATACATACATACATACATACATACATACATACATACATACATACATACATACATACATACATACATACATACATACATACATACATACATACATACATACATACATACATACATAGACTGATAAACACAATACCCTTATTTGCGTAGAGCATTCAAGTAAAAACAATGATTGTTGTCTAGAAAAACTAAATGTGAAGCATGCTTCACATTTATTTCTAAATAATTTAATTGAAAAATTAAATTAAAACAGAACTCAAGCCAAAATAATTAAATTTCTTTGGATATAAACCCAAACAGCTCGACTATACTCATAACTTAATTGAAAATAAATAAGTCTACATATTTCCGTTAAATATTGAAGACAATAACCGAGTTTAACAAATGTATTTCGTATAGATTGTAAAATATGAAAATGCCTCACCTTTGACCTCGATGCGCGCCCAGAAAATGTTGTCCGATTGGGCTCAGCTTTTTAGCACAAACTTTCAGACCTATTGCCACAATATTCCGTTTAGAAAACTTTAAATTCATGAAAATAATTTTTGCTGTCACCCTAATACACATATATTGTAAGATTAAAATTTTGTATATTTTTTACAATAAAAATATTTCTTAGCACTAATTTGCCTTACATAGTTGTGGTTATAATGAATGTTTGTAATTAAAAGTTTATTTTTTTGGTAAAAGCGAAAAAAAAGTGAGTTTTGTTTATAAGAAATCAAAAATGCAGTGTATCTCCCATCATAAAAGGAGACTTATTAAAGCAGAGGGAAAATCATTTACGTAGACTACAAAGTGAATATGAAAACTAGTTTTTTGTTTGTGAACCATGGAGTAGTGACATAGAGTAGTTACAAAACTAGCCCCTGTAGGTGATCCATGGAGTAGTTACATGGTCTATTTTTTGGGTTAGTCCGTAATGCAAAGCTGGACCACGTGGTCCAGTCCTAGGACATCACAATGTTAAATGGACCACGTCTAATGTATACGTTTGGGGTAGTTTGGGACTAGTCCTGGTCCATTATGGAGTAGTCCTTACACGCATGTAGGGAATAGTCGCGATTTTTGCAGGGAACACGAACATTTGTTTGAAAGTGGTCCATAGCTGCATTACATAGGACCATGTTGTAACTAGTCCATATCATCTAAAATGGACCATGTAGACCAATAATTTTTGCAGGGTATGTTGGTACCTGGTTTAATATACTTTGGTATAAGTTTTGTGTATTCAACAAACCTGAGAGAGGCTACTCACCACACATCAGAGAGCGTAGTTTTGCACTTGAAAACGCGGTAAAATGAATGTTTTTTGCACACACATACTACGTTTATACGCAGTGCTTATTTGCAAATAAAAACGTAAAATGCTGCCAAATACTTTTTATTGTCATTTATTAAATCACTTAATATTTATCTATATATTAATATATTTATCTATTTCTTATTTTTTATTAACAAACATATGTAAAGGTGGCATCTCAAACTTCTTATTTGCAAATAGTGCGTTAATCAGCAATTGTTTTCGTGAGTTAGTAAGTTACAATAAAAATACATACTTGGGAGCACTACGTTTTTATTTGCAAATAACCACTGCGTATAAACGTAGTAACAAAGGGTGAATTTGTAAATGCAGTAAATTTGTGCAACCGATGTGCAAACTTTTGCAAGACTAATAAAAATGCTGTCGTTGTTGCCGAAATCTGTGGTAGCACTGTCAATTGTTGAAGAAGAAAACTTTTGACGAAGAAAAGTATTGCTAAACTATGGTTTTTGAGTGCAGGGTTTTGATTTTTGCACAATTACTGAATTTACGAATGTACCAAAACACTTCTTTTAGTCTAATTTTTGTATTTGTTTTATGATAAATTTTATGTTTCTGCTTTTTATAATTTTAAAATATTTTTTAATTTGCTTGTCATTTGTGTGATGAAATTTATCGAAGTTTTCAACCATTTTTTTTTCATTCAGCAGTGTTGCATTTTTGTTACTCTTTCGGATAAATTTTTTTACTATCAAATAGAAAAAAAATCAAAAAAAAATTTTTTTGATCTCAAAATTATTAAAATTGTTCAATTTACAGGCTCAGTCGTATAAAAAAAGACGACACTTGCTTATGTGCTTCTGAACAGACAAACTTGTTTTATCGTTATTTTGTCGTATTTTATATGATAATTGAATGTAGTCAGTTTATTTTCAGTAAATAATTTATGCCGAAAAACGAATTTTGTTATTATTTACAGGTTTAAAGATTTCTTTAATACAATAAGCAAGTTTTCGCTAATTTGCGATTTTTTCGCGTTTTTTGTCGATTTTGACTGTGTTGGCGATTTCTAATCAATTTTAGGGCTCGTTTCCGATTTTGCAACTTCTCGCGAATTTTTGCAAAGTTCGCGATAAAATCGACTTTTTGCAAGTTTTCAGCTTCCTTACAGTTTTGCCGATTTTTAAGCAATATTAGACTTTGTTATCATGCCGCTATTAGCAAGTTTTTGCGAATTTTCGCTATTTACGCGATTTTTATCAAATTTTTTGCATTCCTCACAGTTTTAGCGATTTTTAATCAAAATTATTACTTGTTTAAAATTTGGCAATTTTTCGCGAATTTTTACTTTTTTCGCGACAGGCGTAATTTTCTCAATTTTTTGGCTTTCTTACATTTTTAAAGTGTTTTAATCAATATTACACTTTGTAATCTTTAAAACTTTAGCAAGTTTTTGCAAATTTTCATAATTTTCGCGTTTTTCCCCGAGTGTTTGACTTTCGTTACAATTTTCGGGCTAGTTTAAAATATTAAAATTTTTTGATTTACTCCAAGTTTTTGACATTATTAGAGCTCGAGTCACTTTTAATCTATATCAAACCTTGATATCAATGTTTGCATTTATTTACTTTTGATTTTGCAAATAATCATAATTTTGCGAAGTTTTTTGAACAACTCTTCTGCAAGCTGTTATAGCTGGTTCTTATTCTCTACTTTATATGTGTTTACAAATTAATCTAGCAAATCAAATATTTCCAGACAATACAACCATTTGGAAAACATATAAAATCAATCGTATAATTATAACGCAGTTTTGTATGGAAATTTCTAACAACAAAAATACAATATTTTATAATTAGACGATTACACAACACATACGACGTTAATACGAGCTTGTGAATTGAACAAATGATTCTAAATTCATATTTTCTTTAAGTAATGCAAAATTAATTGCATATAATAACTAAAAATTCATGTTTAAAAAATATAAATTTTGTAAAATACTTTTTGCTGTGGGGAAATTTTTATTTAAACCAATACTAATACAAAATGTTCTACTAATACATTCATAGACTTAGGTTTTCTTGACAACCGACTTAGGTTTTTGACAACTATTTGCGACCAGTCAAGCTTCTATGTTTTCTATCATTGAAACCACTTCCGATGGGAATTGTATTCTGTCACATGGCTGAATATGTAATTTTAATTTATTGCCTATTTTTGAAAATAACAATTTTCGTTTGCCAATTTATACTGAAAACAAATTTAAGATATGGAAATTTGTTTTTGTTTTTAATATGAATTGCCTGCGCAAATTGATATTTTATTTTCAGTGACTTTTATTTTATTTTCAGTGATTTTAACAATTTTAATACAATTTCATTGCAGAGTTCCATGAAACTTCAAGGAAAAGTCGACAAAAACGGAGTCCAACTGATATTGAGGAAGCATATTCGAAATACTACGAACGTATTAAAGAAAAATACCAAAACTTTGTTAAATATCTTCTCGGATATAGCAACGGGTTGCACAATTCAATGGACTTACGTAATCCTTCAAAAAAGTTTAAAGTACAAAATGGTCGGTGGTACTACATTAACAATGAAACTGACCAAAATCCCCAAAATAATGACTTGCATAAGTCAAGGGCTTCCACAAATATGCTCATATTTAATGAGTATGATGAGCTTGGAAATAAACCGCACCGTACAGTAGGCAAAATGCCGATACCAAATATGTCTTCGAACTCTCATTATGCTTCTCTAAGAAGAACAAACGAACCGTTACTTTTAAATAGTAACTCTTACAGTAATGTTATAGAAACACCTTCTCGTCATTTTAAACCATCAAATGATTCAGACTATATTGAACAGCTCAAAGCACAAATAATACGAAGACGTCTAAAACGAAGTTCCAGTTATGCAACCGATACTGACGGAGACACAACAGACCAATACGATAATAAGGAGGGCCGTAAAAGATTGCGCGGTCCTTGTGAAGATTTAGTCTGGGACTCATTTGCTAATATAACTGTTGTAAGACCTGGAAAAGTTCCTGGCAGAAATAGTGTTGGTATTATTCTAAGTCTAGAATGTAATGCTGGATTTAAGTTGAATATAAAAGGAGAAAACGCCACTGCTCGTTGCATTCGTGGTATTTGGAAGCCAGAAACTCCAAAATGTATATCAGGTATTAAAAGCAGTCACGCGGATTATGTATTTCGAAGCCGAATTTCTGACTACAATAACTTGTCATGGAATATAGAATATAATCAAAACTTTTCTTAATTCGCAGTCACAAATTGGACTTCGACATATGTACATAATTCGGCTGAATTACACACAATTTAGTATATATGTTAATACTACATACATACTTACTAGTCACGTGCACAGATACAGCTGTTTATATCAGTTTCTGTGTGTTAATTCTTATGAGTGCATATTAATAATGCCTGCTTTACACTATCTCACAAGCCGTTCGATTTCTGTAGAAATTGCAACGCTGATCTAATGAGTTTATGGAAAGTTTTAAAAAAGCAATAACAACACATTATATCAGTGTTGCATTTTGTGCAGAAGTCGAACAACTTGTATAATAGTCTAAAAACAGATTAAGTAATGTACTGTTTCTGATATTAGGTGGTATTTTTACTGGCTGAAGTATAGTAGATATGAATGGATACAGAGAGACTAAGAGAAGAATATTTGTTTTCCTATGTTTCGCCCAAACATAAATTAAGAGATACTGATGTCCTACAATAAGTAACATATTCTATAAACAGGCAAATTTGCCATGCAAAACGAAGTTTGTTCGCAACTGGTCGACTATTTTAAACGAACATTAAAATAAACAACAAAAACAGCAATAACAAAGCACATCACTGAGCTGTACTTATTCAAGCGTAGTATGCAGTTCTCACTGAAATTCAGGTTTGGAGTTTTGCATTTATTTCTACACGGAAAAATAATCGTGTAGAATTCTATACAGAATTTTGCTTGCATATACACAAATTTATATATTATTTTTTTTTAGTTTACAACACACAAAAACACTAGAAATTAGTTACAATGTACGAAAAATTAGAAATGTCAAAAATTCCGTGACCAAATAATTGTCTGAACATTAATTTTTGTTTGAGTTGAAGGAAAAAATTCTCCACTTATTGTGACAACATGCCTGTAAGATACAATCAGCCGTGTCGCAGATTCCGATCGGATTGGTTTTGATTCCGTAACTGTCATTCCGAAAAAGTACTTTTTTGGTGCTTTAGATTCCGTTTATTTTGTGTTTCGTTTTTATGACAAAGTTTTTATACCTTGAGGCGTTTGCTTACTCTTGTTTTTAGATGCAAAGCTCACATAGAGCTTTTTATTAATTTGGAAAGCTCAATACCAAATATTTATTTGACGCTCCTAAAACTATGCACGTTTTTTTTAGTGTTTACTGCAAATGAAGTTAATAGAAAAGTGTTTTTCAATTCCGCTTTGAAATTTAAAAGTGGTTTGATTACGAAGAAAATTTTCGTTTTTCGTTTGCTGCAACTAACGGAATTGAAACCACTTCCGATCAGAATGGTATTCTGTGACATGACTGAATATATCCCAAAATTATGTGTACTTTTCTTTTGGAACTGCGTACTAGTAAACGAAAATTTCTTTAAGAAATTTACCAACCTGAATTTCAATGTGTTTTTTACACATACTTCTTATGGCAGGCTGAATTTCAGGCAGAGCTGCATACTACGCTTAACAAGCATTAACTCTTATTGTAATAGGGTTTTTCCACTTACAAACATTTACCATCAATTTGCGAATTTTCCTGTAAGAATTATACAGGGGCTGAACGTCCAACATATTTCAACATCAATATAAAATATTCCTATCTCACTTTGTTCCACCCACCATCATTCGATAAATTTAGTGTCATCACTAAAAAGCGGCATAAATTTGAAATAAACATGGTGTAATAAGTGTACAGGTGGCAACGTTACGTCTGCTACTAATTTTTTTTGCTCTGGCAGTTGTGTGTATAATTACGTCAAACACGTGAATTTTTTTGACAAGCAAAATCTAATTTTTGTTGTATTTGTTGCCCCCATATGACCACCTGTACATTAGCGCAAATTGATAGTAAATGTTACATGTTGGTAAGTGGAAAAAGCCTATAAGCTACCCTGCAAAAATTATTGGTCTACATGGTCCATTTTAGCTGCTATGGACTAGTTACAACATGGTCCTATGTAATGCAGCTATGAACTGTTCTTGTTTTAGCACGAAATGTAGTGTTGCCAAGAATGTTATTTCATAAAATATCATCAATTATGAGCAATATGGTAGTCCTGATGGCACAAACTTTTAGTTGTGGTTATAATGATTGTTTGCAATTAAAAGTTTATTTTTTGGTAAAAGCGAAAAAACAAATAAAAGTGATTTTTGTTTATAAGAAATAGAAAATGCAGTGTAACTCCCATCATAAAGGGAGACTTATTAAAGCAGAGGGAAAATTATTTATGTACGTAGACTACAAAGTGAAAATGAAAACTAATTTCTGTTTGTGAACCATGGAGTAGTGACATAGAGTAGTTTGCTAGCCCCTGTAGGTGCTCCATGGAGTAGTGACATGGTCTAGTTTTTGGGTTAGTCCGATGTAGGGTTGTCATCCGTCCTCTTTTTCCCGGACACTGTCCTCTTTTTGTGGTCTCTGTCCGGGAAAAAATGTGCGTCCGGGAAAGTCCTACTTTTTACCGACTTACGGTCCTTTTCACAATGTACGATTAAGAGTTAACGTGGACTTTAACGGCAAGTTTTGTATGCCGAAGTTGCTGTTAAAGTCTACGTTAACTTTTAATCGTACATTGTGAAAAGCGCCATTCAAAATGGAGATTAAGTTCGCGTAAAGTATCTGTTTTACATTTATATATTTTTTCGCTTTTATATTGATTGAAAATTGCATTTATTAAAAACCAAGCTAAAAAGGAAAATTGCAATTGGTATTAGATGTCCAGCTTATGTTGTAAATAATACTGTCCATGAGGGTTGTGATGTTATTCTATGACGTATGTATGTATTTAAAATATGGATAGCGTTCCGTAAAAAGGGCCAAAGTAACAAAGATTTAAGCCAGAGTTCCTATTTTATTTAATATGATTATTTCGAAATAATCAGGCATGATTAATATTTCAAGGAACAAGGGAAAAATTAACATCAACTGAATTTTTCTACGCACACGGCACAACATAGCAGCGCAACTTTCGGAAGCCGCTACACTTCCATCATCAGTGCTCATATGTATTTTGATTATCACTACTTTTCAGGTGGCTCTGGCTGGGCAGACGGGCTTGATTTGGTTTGTTAGTCAATATTTTTTAGGGCTTGCCAAGATTTAAGCTAAAAAGCTATTTGTCAAGCTAAAAATTTATTTCTATTCTGCACAGAATTTTATGCACGAGCTTCAATTAGCTATTTTAGCGCTAGAATTTAATTCATGGATTTAAATACATGATAATTTAATGAAAATCTTTCTCCAAGGGCCTTTTCTTTGCAAACCAGAGACCTTTATTAAAAATAAAACAATTTTGCTTTTGGAACTACATATTAATGGAAATTCTTCGGGTCTATAGACAAATGATAAATTATATACAGATTAAGCGTTTCATTCCAAATACAGTGCGACCTCGATATTCGAACCAATCGATTATCGCAGCACCCCGATTATCGCAACAAGCAATATTTTTATATTACAGTCATATTTATGTGTATTTTGGTTTTCTTATGTATATTTCTAAAGAATAAATATGGTATAATAAAAAAAAAGACGAAAAAGAAACCGAAACCGAAAACTTCATATGGAGCCCTTGCTCACCACTCAATAAATTTTTTCGAATTTACTAACTATCTGCTATGTAAAATTTTGTGCAACCTTCGCAACACCATCGATATGTATGTATTTAAGATTTTATTGGTAGTAAAATTATTGGAAAAAAATTTATTTCGTGTTATTTTTAAGTCCTACTTTTTTAAGCAAATGTCCGGGTTTTTTTCATCTGCCGTCCTCTTTTTATAAATTAAGCGATGACAACCCTAGTCCGATGTAATACAAAGTTGGACCACGTGGTCCAGTCCTAGGACAGCGCAATGTTAAAGGGACCACGTCTAATGCATACGTTTTGGGTAGTTTGGGACTAGTCCTGGTCCATTATGGAGTAGTCTTTACACGCATTTATGGACTAGTCGATATTTTTGGAGGGTAGCAATAAATTTGCACATGAAGTGTATGTGAATGTGTTTTATATGTATGAAACATATGGACACACATTATCTGTTGTTATTTTTTGAAGAGAATGGACGTGTTTTTCTCGTTGCTCCTTAAAAGCTAAAAATAAATCTAAAATAATTCATATAAATGCCCAGAGTCTGAACAATAAAGTCGATGAGTTTAAATATGTTTGAAACATGGCTCTCACCTGCGACACCAGATAGTTTTTTTTTTGCCTCGATGGGTTTACAGTATTTAGAGAGGATAGAAATGGTAATGGTGGCGGGGTAGCTATTTTTGTAAAAGATAATATATAGTGCAAAATTCGACTGAAATCTTCAACAAACACTTTGCTTAACGAAGAAAAAGTTGAAATCATTTTTATTGATATAATCTCTGATGGTAAGAAAATGTTGGTAGGATGTGTTTACAGGCCAAATAAAAGAATTTGTTTATCAAATTTTTTCTTAACCCTGGAAACACTGGCCACTACATATGATGATGTTGTTATATCAAGCGATTTCAATTCGAATATACCAATGGAATCAATATTAACTGACAGTATGTTGTCTCTTGGATTAACTCCCACTAAGGGCCATTATTACAACTCAGCAGTAAAGTGGAAGATAGTTACTGGCATGATAAGCAGAAGTGACCAGTAAACTGACCTGCAACAATTTTTCATTATTACAACTTGCCTGTAAAATAAAAATTATCTTTTTCAAAGTATGGCTATACCAGAGCACAAGTGGCAACGTCATACATATGTATTTACAATGGCACAGATAACAGGTGCACACAAGTCTACAACAAGTATAAATTTGTTGTAGAAACTGCACTACAGTTGTCAAAAAATGTGGAAAGATGGATGGAATTATCAGCGCAGGTAGCTCTATAATGAAATGTCCAATACCTTAAAGAAGGGAAGCTCCATATAGTGACGAAATTGTGATAATTTCATCACTCCACTAAGTTTGCCGAGTAAGGTCATGTGTTCTAGTGAGTTCACCTGTTAGATACGTCTTGGTGTTTACTTGATAAAGAAGCAAGTATGGCAGCCTATGAAAATGTGTGCCGATAAAAGTTAGCGGAAGAATGAACTTCCCTGTAAGTTATCCCACACTTTTAGGTTAAATTAAAGTTGTAATAATGAAAAACTGTTTATCCGTCCGATAAAATGCTAATTATAACTAAAGCCGAGTTGTAATAATGGCCCTAATACAGTTAATCCTACGCATCATATATCAACCAACAGAACTTTACTTGATATACGTCAAACGCATTATTATATTACCAAGTATCTACTTCGTGTTTTTCAAAACATGATTTGCAGTGCTATTCTCGAACTCATGACAACTATCACTTAATTGTTTTAAGTAAAATATTTCTTGTCACAAGTATTTTAAATACCTATTCTAGAATTTCTGTTTTAATATTAAGGGCCATTATTACAACTCAACAGTAAAGTGGAAGATAGTTACCGGCATGATAAGCAGAAGTGATCGGTAAACTGACCTGCAACAATTTTTCATTATTACAACTTGCCTGTAAAATAAAAATTATCTTTTTCAAAGTATGGCTATACCAGAGCACAAGTGGCAACGTCATACATATGTATTTACAATGGCACAGATAACAGGTACACACAAGTCTACAACAAGTATAAATTTGTTGTAGAAACTATACTATAATTGTCAAAAAGTGTTGAAAGATGGATGGAATTATCAGCGCAGGTAGCTCTATAATGAAATGTCCAATACCTTAAAGAAGGGAAGCTCCATATAGTGACGAAATTGTGATAATTTCATCATTCCACTAAGTTTGCCGGAGTAAGGTCATGTGTTCTAGTGAGTTCACCTGTTAGATACGTCTTGGTGTTTACTTGATAAAGAAGCAAGTATGGCAGCCTATGAAAATGTGTGCCGATAAAAGTTAGCGGAAGAATGAACTTCCCAGTAAGTTATCCCACACTTTTAGGTTAAATTAAAGTTGTAATAATGAAAAACTGTTTATCCGTCCGATAAAATGCTAATTATAACTAAAGCCGAGTTGTAATAATGGCCCTAAAGCTTGTTTGTTTTAAAATTTATAGGACTATTACCAAAATTAAAAAATATAATTTGGACAGGTTTTATGTTTGTTCAAAAAGTATAAAATTCATATTTTTTAATATGGCAAGACCTTATATTTGATAACATGTTTAACCCTTTATATCTCGATGTTACAGACATGTTACAAGTTTTTAATTTTTATAGAATCTTAAATAAAGGTAATTAATTGCATTATAAAATTAATTATGTGTTGGCCGAAGTCGTCGGCAAATAATCGGTATTGCTTTCTTCTGTTTAAGTAAAAACTATTATCAAAGAATTGCTTATTAACTTTTATAAAATTATTGGACTGGAGAAAACAAATAGCAAACTGCTATTTTTGTAATTTTGGTGAACTATGCCATCCGCAGGTTTTGAAACCGTGGTTTCGCTCGGACTTAATATTGGTAATAAGGTTTACAAGAAGCTATTCTAAAATAGTCAGTCCTGATGTAAAATAAATATTGAATAACAGCATTGTTGTCACAAATAAATATTTATAACAACAATGATATGACCATTCCGATCGTTTTGTTGTGAGTCAGAATTGAACTACTCTCCTACCTGTTAACGGTGAAATTGTATGTGTTAATTATTGTGCAAAAGTGCACAATAACTTTATTGTTAATTATTGTGCAAAAGTGCATACATAAGCTCATTATTATTAACTTAATATCACATTTAATACTGAAAAAGGCTGATTTGAAACTAACTTTTTTCTTTTTCTGGCATTGGTTTCTTTTAGAATTAAGTAAAATAATATATTTTCTGTTAAGGAAAAAATATTGTTTTAGACTTTTTTATAGGCTTGTAGTCGACTCAGTAGATTTTATGCTTTTTACTGTAGAAAAGAGACACCTAAATTTAATATTTTGATTTTAGATATACATATGTTTGTATGTGAGTAACTAAAAAAAAATGTTAAAACCATTCCAGGTTAATAAAGTGCATACATCATTGAATTCAAGGAAATGTACTTTTATTGAGGATGTCAGGTCCATATTTAAAAAAAAAACTATAATTTTTATAGTAATCAGTTTTTGATATCGTCCCTAACATGTCAAATTAACCAATATGCAAAACGGTACTTCTAAAAAGAGCTCAAACACCTGCCAGTAGTGAACTCATAATAGCGTATTCCTAAACGTGGAAGTTTTCAAATATTTTTCAACGAAGCGCATCTAGAATGAAGTGAGTTTGCTCGAGGCCATTGATGCTTATACCACATTATTTTCGACTGGTGTAAAGATTATCTAAAATTGAACAATTAGGTATATAAAAAATATTTTGAAACTTTTGGTAACAAAGAGTTAAATTTAACTTTTTCAAATATATTTTTTAATTATTTGAAATGCCAATCAAATATGAATATCCTCTAATTTGGTACAATATAACACCACGCATGTGAATGATTTCTATAGGAGACTACAAAAATAGATGTTCCGTTCTAAATTTATCAGAAAAAGTCACCTTTTTGTTGAATTTCTACAACAAATTTTTATTGTCATGTACTGTTGTGTACATGGTAACTATCATTGAAAATTAATACAAAAAAATTTTTTATTTGAAATCCACAATAGGTATTTGTGACTATTGTCACAAATGTTTTTACTATCACAAAAATTTTGTTATAACTGTTATTCTTTTTAACATATCACTTTAACGTTCCTCCGTCACAATTTACAGTTTTACCTGGTTCACACACGTCAAGTTTTCTTGTTCAAGTCTTGATTCAGCTGTGAGAAAGACAGAGATATGTGTAAGTATTTCTCTGTCGCTCTCCCAGCTGAATTGAAACTTGATCAAGAAAACTTGACGTGTGTGAACCAGGTATTTATTATTGTGATTTCAATAACGTAAATTACAGCGTGCTTGAAGAGAGTGTTTCTCTTACCGATTGGGCTCAAATGTACTATATGCCTACAGTTGATGAGCAAGTATCCTTTTTTGAAAATAGCATACAACGTTTATATGACGTCACAGTTCCGATCAAATCCAAGACAATATCTGCTAGAACAAATCCTTGGTTTAGTGCGAATATAAAATCTCTAATTTATAAGAGAGACGTTGCGTATTCTAGGTGAAAACGTTTCAGAACCCCAGAGTTGAAAGCTGAATTTAAAGCGTCTAAAAAAATTTAAATACTGGCATCAGAATTGAAAAAACTGAGTACTACTATAGACGTTTTGTTTTAGCGGTTGATTCCAGGCAAACATGGATGTGTCTAAAAATATACGACGCGAATTAGATGAAGGTAAGTTAAATTTCTTGGTCCTTCTTGATCATTCAAAAGCCTTTGATACGGTTGATCACACCATGCTTTTTTAATTTTTCTGAAACGCCAACACGACTCTTATCATCTTACCTTTCAAATCTTTCGAAATTTGTTCATTCGAAAAATGTCCAATCTTCCGCATTAAGTTTGCCTAGAGGTGTGCCTCAAGGGTCAATTCTTTAACTACTCTTTTTCGCAATTTACGTAAACGATTTGCCAAAACAGCTTTTGCACTGCAAAATTCATACGTACGCAGATGATCTGTCACTGAAAATATTGTGAGACTCAATAATGAACTGGATACAATTTATCACTGGGCCACCCCAAATGGACTTTGCTTAACCCCAAATAAATCAAAGTGGATAATAATTCGTAAGAGAACACTTGATTGTAATATCGGTCTTTATATTTTAATAAACGGAGAAAAAACCAATTCTGTGAATGCTGCCTTGGGCTGATTTTCAATCACCCCTATCGCGAATGAACGTTCCCAAGACAAAACTCCCAAATTTTATGATTTGCTATCGTGAATGTTCCCATAGAAATTTTTTGTGAATGCGTTCACAAACATAAAAAATATGGCATCGCGATTATTTACTCCCAACAACTATTTTACAAAATTAATTCACAAAAATTGTTATTGGGAACAAGGAGTACACATGTAAGTTGCTACATATTTGTTTTTAAATGTCAAACTTTATTAAACTTATTTTATTGAAGGAGTATTAATAAAGATCAAAGTTCTTGCTTGGTGGAAGCCATGTCCGCGCAGCCAGAGTATGGTGAAATCTCTTTCTTTTCATCAAGAGATGGCCACACAATCCACTGGGGGCACAAAACTTTTTCTAATGTCACTAAAACTTCTGCTAGCACTTCACTAAATGTAGATTGTGCTAAGCCGACATCGATTTGTCTGCCCACCGCCTTTTGGTAGCTGGCTTCCGCCAAAAATCTTAAGGTGCTAGCCAATTTCACTACGGTGGGTACCGCGAACATTTTACCTCTAGGAGACAAGTTTTCTTCCAACACGTTCAGTAGGAATTGAAAGCATCTTTGTTAATTCTATAATATTCCTGAAACCTGTCAAAAACATTTGATTTAGAGACAAACACATTTAAATCTTTAGGACTTTTACCTTGTCTCCGTTAACGATAGCGGATCTGATTCATCGCGTATATGTCTTCGCTGCAATCGTTTCGTGGATTGATTTTCTTCTTCCAAAATCAGGAAACGCAAATAAACACTATTCATTTTAAATTAACACTTTTCTTCACAAAATAGAATTTTCTTTTATAAGCACGCAAACTGTTTACAAATCAAAACAAACAATTCAAAATAGAAATTGTTACTCCCATGATATTCACAATAGACTTTTTACTCCCAAAAAATTCGCGATACCAATTTGTTGGGGATGGGAATACACGTTTACTCCCAAACAACTTATTCCCATAACATTCGCGATAGGGATGAATAATAGCCTAACTTGGACGAATCATGTTAACACACTCGTAGGTCAAACTTATATAAAGCTAAGGTGTCTTTGGTCGACACAATACTATACTCCTTTAAATATTAGACAAATGATTGCAAAATCTTACCTTCATCCAGGCTTAATGTACGGTTGTGAAGTTTTCGCAAATTGCGATTGCATTAGTAAAAGAAAGTTGAACGTTTTATATTATAATATTGTAAGATATGTGCATGGCTTGGGAAAATATGAGCATGTGTCCAATTTTTCCTCATTTCTTTTAACAATCTTCTAAATATTCGCGTACTCTTACTTTTGCATAAAATTATGTATATATTCGGAAACTCCGCGATATCTTAGCGATAACATTAGGTTTGCCAGATCGCTTAGAAGAAAAAAGATCACAATTCCCCTACACCGCTTTCTTGTATCTGAATGGCATTTTTTCATACATGCGGCCCGCCTTTGGAACTGTTTTCCTCAATCGCATCAACTTAATAGCAACGCAAGTAGTTTTAAGAAATTTTTATTTAACTATTTTGCACCACAGTAAATCATAATCTACATGCTTCACATTTATTTATCTCTAATTAAAAATATAATTTTATTGAAAGACTAAAATTAAAAGCGAACTTGAGCCAAAATAATTAAAATTTCTTTGGATATAAGCCCATACAGTTCGACTAAACTCATAACTTAGGTGCCTATTATGAGCAACATTCGATTTTCGATTGTGGTCGAATTAACTGATCGAACGAATTTTCATTTGGTATTATGACGCACATTCGATAAAAATAGCGCTATTGTGAATTTCACGTAATTGGACTGTTCACAATAGTACATATTTATCACCTGACACCAGTGCTGCCACTGAAAAAATTTTTTTTACCAAATTTTCCAAAAAAATCTACCAAAACCGTTTTCCAATTTCTTTAAATTTTTTGATTGCGTTTTTTAAAACATTCTGGTAGTGAACTTTGAAATACATCTTCTTAAATAAAAATTTTGGAGTTTTAATGGATTTATCGCACAAGCATAATCCGATCAGAGTGCTCTTGATTCCGTACTTTTATTCATATCGTTTGCGTTTAACCATCTTCAGATTCCGTCCATATTATATTTTAATTTTACATACCTCAAAAAGGTCCTTTAAACTTTTTATACGCAAAGCTAGCACTAAGCGTTACAATCTGCTGCATATTGTTAAAAATTAGACTGAATTAATTCAAAGATGGGCAGATCGCTTTATTCTTTTTAAGAACAAAAAATATCTAAATCTAGAATCGACCTATTTCTCAGATTTATAAACTGATTTTGAAAACTGTAAATATAAATCCAGTCGTTAAAAAATATACATCATGGTATTTCATAAAATAGTGCATCAGATGATCAAAACTAAAACAAAATAAAATACTTAGTATGGACTATGGAGTGATTCTAGCAGTGCTAGCCAGTCAGTCCAAAGGTCTCGGGTTGTGTTTGTAAATTTAAAAATAGATGAAATAAGAAGAATTTTATATGGATGTAAAAATTTATTTAATTATTGGCTCTTTCTTTTTAGAGAAAAATTCTACATTTTTTACCCTTCTCAGTGAAAATTTGCCATACAATGAATTTTTAAAATACTGAATTTATTACAAGTTATATCAACACTTACCAGGATACATTTTTATCTTAAAAGTACGCTAGTTTGCAATTTTGCGTAAAAAGTTAAAGAATTTTTACAGTTTGCCTAGAAAAGAAAACAACAAAGGCTAACGAAAATTTAATACAAATTCTGAAAGATCGACGAAATTTTTATATATTCTTTATTCAATTTTTTATAAGCTGCATTGAAAACCTTTTTTAATAATTATGCATAAATATATTCTCAAACCTACCAAGAAAAGATTTAGTCTACCATCCTACCAAACGAAAAAAATTCCTACCAAATTTGGTAGGAACCTACCAACAATGGCAACCCTGCCTGGCACTATAAATATTTATTGTTTGTTCACAAATTTATAAAAGAAAAAATTTTATTAATTATTAATTAACATGACCATGAAACTAAAATAAAATAGTTTACAAATGGTATTTGTAAAAAACCAAAAAAATTGACAAATTTTCAATAACTTTTACAAACTGCCATACCGCATCGAAAGCAAAATATTTTGTTCGATTGAAATTTCGTTGTACAACGAAATTTTCGACAGTTTCGCCAGCTCATAATACGAACTTGACATCGATGTTCGATAGCCAGCGAAGATGGAACATCGAATGCATTTCATTATAAGGGCCTATATTTCCTACAATTATGGTATAAATTTAACTAAGCGAAAGCCTATTTAGGTACTTCAACAAAAATTGTAGTTGATTTCTATATTTGAAAATTCAGCTAAAAATGTTGTTAAAACTACTTAATAACTTCTGAAAATTAACTGTGTAAACGAAGTAAATTCATACTTTAATTTTTGTTAAATTGACTTCGATGTTAGTCTAATTTTTGGTAAATTATAGTTTTTAAAATTCGAATGGACGACGCATGCTAGAATTTTTTAGTTTTCTTCTGGTAAATGCACTTATTTTATGTCCATTTTTCGTATAGGACTTGATGTTGTCGTGCTTTAGGTGTATGCCAATTTTTAGCTTGCTCTGCGTTGAGAAAGTTAATTTTTTTTCAATTTGCGTCGTCGAAACGACGAAGTATGACGTTTTTGTAACTTCTCGAACTTTTGGATGTGTATTTCTAGTGCTTCACTGTTTGTTGTTTGAGTAGTTAGCTCTTAGTTTTTAAGTCTATAATAAAAAAAAGAGAAGTATGCTTGATCGACAAAGAGTTTGAAATGTTTTTTTTTCGATGTATGACGGGAAGTGTGAGTTGGACCTTGATGATAACGACATATGTATATGTCATAGAGTAAGAAGAATACAAAAGATGATCAGAAATTGGATGTTAAGTAAAATATATCACCAGAGTAGTTCAGGACGATATATTTTTAAACATTTTAAAAGAGAAACAATTTTGAAAATATCTTAAAACTAATTAACCAATGTTGTATTGTAATTGATATTCCAGGAGAGCCATCAGATGGGCAATCTGTCAATTTTATAATATACTTAATGTGACTAATGACTACATATTTATACTATTTACGCCTACAACTTATTCCAAATAAAGGCAAAGATTCTAAGTCAACACAAATTCACCAAAATTGACATTTTGTCAACATTTAAAGTTAGGTGATTGATAGCCTTGAGGTATCAACATTGAAACGAGAGAATATTAAAAATAAATCGCCGAATAAGGAAGAAAATAATAAAATGATGCCACTAGGGCTAAAATACCAGAAGCGGCAGTAATTTGCTGTTTCACCTTCTTGTAAACTGCGGTTGACAATCAAAAAATGTGATAAAAGCCGGTATGGGGAGCCCCGAAAAGACTTTAATGCCTCTTACATAAAATAACGACTGATGTTTTTGAAAACGTGTACCGATCTTGTTTAACCCTGGAATATCATACTTCGTCGAATTGACGACGCATGTTTTTATTTTATGTTCTCTTCTCTGTTTTTGTTTTTTTTTATTGAGTTTTTGTACAGCTTCAGTCGTTGTTATGCTCTTCTTGTGTGCGCATGTATAGCTAACTGTGCAAAAGGTAAGGTTACTTTTTTTGAAAATGCGTCGTCGAAATGACGATATATGATATTTGTGTAATTTTTAGTAACTTAGAATTTGCTTTTATAGCGTTAGCCTTATAATATTTTTTTAGTTTTTGGCTTCGTATTTACTCGTTACTATTACAATGACAACTGGTACAGGTTTAACTGATGAAGAAATTGAAAGATTTCTTTTAAATTGCGACGACGAAATCGAACTTGACGATGATGGCGAACAAAATTTATATAACTTAGAGAATAGCAACACGTCAGATGATGGGTTAGAAGTAGAAGAAGGAAGTTCATCAGAAGAATCAGTCGATTCAGATGAAGACGATGTTCCTTTAAATACTTTAATGTGTAAGTCCAGTATAATACCGTTTACAAAATCAATATTGCGTGGAAAAGATAAGCACAAGTGGTCGACCAGAAAAGCTAAATCTCACCATTATGGACTCAATATCGTTCATCAAATAAGAGGACCGACGCGGGAGTGTAAGAACATAACTGACCCTCTGCAGTGCTTTCAGATGTTTATAACAAATGATATTATCACTGAAATAGTTCAATGGACAAATGCTGATATAGGTAATCGAAAATCGAACTTACTTGTTACTACAGATGAGCCGCAAAGGAAAGAAACTACATTACATGAAATATCTGCCCTCATAGGTATATTAGTTTCGACTGCTATCAAAAAGGATCAGCATCTCTCCGCTGATGAATTGTTCGACCGATCCTATTCTGGAGCTCAGTATTTGTCCATAATGACTAAGGCCAGGTTTAGGTTTCTTTTATCTTGTCTTCGATTTGATGATAAAGCTGTAAGCATTCAACAAGTTTGTGACAAATTTGCTCCAATTAGAAAAGTGTGGGAGATGTTTGTTCAGAAATGTAGAGATAATTATACTCCCGGGCTATACCTAACAATTGATGAACAACTTCTGGCTTTCAGAGGTAAATGTAGTTTTCGAATGTACATACGAAATAAACCTGCAAAGCACGGCCTAAAAATGGTAATGATGTGTGACAGCGGCACGAAGTACATGGTTGATGCTGCACCGTATTTAGGAAAAGGTTCAAACCAAACTAATATGCCACTTGGCGATTATTATGTGAAACAATTAGCAAAACCCGTTTATGGAACAAATAGAAATATTACAATGGACAATTGGCTTACGTCAGTTCCACTTGCAAAATCCCTTTTACGTGAACCATATAAGCTAACGTTAGTTGGTACTCTGCGATCAAACAAAAAGGAAATATCTAAAGAACTAAAAAACCAAAAGGTACGTAAATGTGGCACATCTATGTTCTGTTATGACAACGAATTAACGCTACTATCTTATAAACCAAAACCAAAAAAAAAAATGGTTTATTTGCTATCGTCATGCAATAAAGAAGGAGCAGCCAATCAAACGTTCAATAAACCGTATATGGTTGAGTTTTACAACAAAACAAAAGGTGGCGTCGATACTTTTGACCAAATGTGCTCTACTATGAGCTGCTCCAGAAAAACAAACAGATGGCCAATGTGTCAGTTCTATGGTATTTTGAATATGGCTTTCATAAACAGTTACGTTATTTATACACATAATATGTTCGAAGCAAAACTTAAGCCTCTAAGTCGCAGTGAGTATATGAAGAAATTACATTTTTCGCTTGTCCAAATGCATATATCTGAAAGGCTTGAGATACCAACTTTGAGAAATTCGGTGCGCGAAAATATCGCAAGTGTATTGCCACATAGTACGGAAAGCAGTGACGGTGTGTGCCAGCAACCAAAGAAGGCGAAGCGGAAGATATGTGCATTTTGCCCTTCATTTAAACGACGTATGACAAAGTCAATATGCTCAAAATGTAAAAAAGCCTGTGTGGGGAGCACAAAATAGAACTGTGCGCCTCTTGTATAAAATAAAGACTGAAACTTCTAAAGTTATAAACTTTTTTTAATTCAATATGTTAATTTTAAGATAAAAAAAATGTTAAATGAATTTTATGTTTTTATGTTATCCTTTTTTATATTTTTCTTTTTGTTATATTTTATTAATAGGGCAAATGAAGGAGTGCTGTGAAACTTTTTTTTATGATTAAATTTTATTTAAAAACAACATTTATTCGTTTTATTTCAAAAAAATATATAAGAAACAATGGAAAAAACTAAGCATTGAAAATTTTCAGTATTCAGATCATCGTTTGCATTCTTTTGAATATAGCCGTAGTCGATTCGACGAAGTATGACGTTTGCGATATAAAAATAAGTATGATATTCTATGGTTAATATATCAATTTTATTATTCAAATACATTTTGTCGTCTATATGCTTTAAAATTGTTTGTTTCGATAATTTTTAAGCTCTGTTTTACTAAATATCCCGAATAAAGTACTGCGGTGAAAACTTAATTTATTATTAAATAAAAACTAAAAATTAAATAATTTTTTGTTATATTTCGATGATATACAACACAGATATTTAAAAAAAAACTCAACATTAAAATTTTTTATAAGTGTGTCATATTTACTGCCACTTTTAGTAACACCGTCGTCGATTCGACGAAGCATAACCTTTACGCCATAAAAATAAGTATGACTTTCTAGGGTTAATAAACACATTTGATGATGGGATACAGCATGGCACTCAAATGCAGTGTTCGAAAATAAACTGAACGTTATTTTGTGTACTGTATACACAAGCAGAAACGATATCTATTTTTTTAGTGTTTGTGTATATTTACACAACCCGAACACAACACATAACGATTTTTTAGTGCAAGTAACAAACATTATGTAGCGTTTTGTTTTTTGTCAAAAAACAGTACAATTGTAATGGTTGCGTACTACATACATTATATTTTAGCGTTTTATACTGTTCTTTTTTCATCATATGCAACTACGCACTCAAGTATACATGCACGAGAGCCAAACTAATACTAATACTTAATACACAAAATATACATTAAGAATAATGTTCTGTGCCGAACACAACGAAGTGTACTGTTTTTCAACGAAAAACAGAACACTATTAAATGTTCTTATTTTCGTTGGGTACAAGATCACTAACTGAAATACCGTACTTCTTTTTTAATGTATTTCCTACACAACCACTATTTGCGTTTGTGTATTACAATATTCTAACGTACAGAACATTAAAGTACATTATATGTATAAGGTAAATATTCGAACACTGCTCAAATGTACATAATATGTACGTAATTCCAAGACAAACCTTTCGTGACCTTCCTTTATCACTTCCCTCAATTCAAATTCATTTCCACTGCAATTAGTGTGCCCTTCTTGACCTCCATTGGAGTGACTATAATATTGTGAGTCACTTCCCTGCGGAAACTTTGGCGACAAATGACCCAAAAGTACTCGTCCTGTGACTTGAGAAAATGAGACTGGTACCAAAAATAAGGAGTATTGAATGGTGAAAATGGTGACATATTAACAATTTTCAGTCAAAACGGCACTGAACAAATTCGATGCCCCTGGATCTAAAGCCTATCACATAGTATCTATGTAATATTAATTGTATCCCTTCAATGAGACTGCCATGCCACTCAGAAACCTGTTCCGTAACTATATTCAGATATTAACTCCAGCTTAACTGGTATTTATAACATTGAATTATAAGTCCCCCTGTGGTCGAGTGGGTAGTGTACTAGCCTTTCATGCCGGAGGTTGCCGGTTCGAATCCTATCAAAGATACCGCTCAAAAATAAAATACAGTTTCTACTTTGATTTGTAACAATAAAAAAATAAATTAATCGATAATAACAGCTGAATTTTGGAATAATATTTACATATAATCTATATTATTCTACACCGATTAGGACTCCATAAGATAGTTCAGACACAAGTTACAAGGTGCATATAAAGTATCAATCAACCCCATCCTAGGCCATCCCCATATAAAAGTGGCTGGTCCGCTTCATAGGAAGTGTTAGAACTCGGACTGGTCCCTACCACCTCGGGACCGGTCACGTGACTTCTTTTGTGTCAGTTCCATTTACCGTAGTGTTATATCCAAATTCATTGGAATGTTGCAAGTTGTTTTGTAATGTTGATGTTGCATCTAACCCCTGTTGCTGATACTGCTGTATATATCGTCGCTGATTTTACTAACTGACCTAACTGACATTTTTTTGAAAAATGAGCTACGTACACAATTTGACGTCATTAGTCATACCGCACCTTGTGTAAAATTTTTATGAACGTAACTATTACCGTAATCTCTATAAAAACAAAAATATTTTTGACGTATCTGTAAGAATGCCAAAAAAAATTTCACGAAGTGTCGTAAGTGTAAAGTTTTATGGATATAACACCAAATACTGATTTATTTAGTTCAGATTTTTTTAGTGTATTATATATTTTTTTCGATATAGCGGTAAATATATTAACAATATTCTTTTTCTAATTCCATTAAAAATTTAAAAAAAAATTATATAAAAGCAATGAAAGAATATACCAGTAGTTAAAAAAAAACTTTTAATAGTAACACACACGTTTGAAAAAAACTGTAATTATATTTAACGAAGAAACTAAAAGGAATAACCAAGTTAAAGAAACAAATATAAAACGCAAAAGGGCTCAACAACACATTTTTTTTAAATTTAATTTTTTGATTGACTAGGATGTAGTTAACAACATAACATTCACCATCTAAATTTTACGAGTTATGTCTAAAAATCGGTATTTTTCTTTAAAACCGATTACCAATATTTAAAAACTCATCAACATCAGTCCTCCAAATATATTTTAAAGTAAACATAATGATTGGATTTCCTTAACGACTGGTGATAATTCATTTCTCAAACTCTCAGAACATGTATTCTTTTATTAGTACGTTTATACGCACGAGTTATTTGCAAATAAAAACGTAGTGCTACCAAGTATGTATTTTTATTGTAAATTAATAACTCACGAAAACAATTACTGATTAACGCGCTATTTGCAAATAAGAAGTTTGGGTTGCCTCCTTTACATATGTTTGTTAATAAAAAATAATAAATAGATAAATATATTCACAAATAGATTAATAATCAGTGGTTTAATAAGTTACAATAAAAAAGGATTTGGCGGCATTTTACATTTTTATTTGCAAATAACCCGACTAGAAATTTTCATGCAAATACATTTGGGATCTTACTGGGATCCCGATTCCGATGTAACGCAGAAACATATTTGGGGCCCGATTGGTTTCCTGTGGGGAAGTATAAAAATTTTTTTAAATTTTGCTCAAATCGGGAAAATATCAAACTCTAATATTTAATTCAATGTTGCTGAAGCTATCCAAGAGACAAAAGTATGTAACAATCAACTCTGATGAAGATGAGCAAAATATACGATTAAAAATTAGATTAGATTTTCCCAACAAGTTCCCAATAGTTTCCCACTTGGGAAGAACTTATGTTTAGTCACTTATTTGTAGATGGGCTATCCCAACAAGTTCCAGATCAAATTATAAATGGGATAAACCTTTTGGGTGTGCCACATGCATTCCCAATCGGGCCCCGGTATGAGTATTGGGAAAATTTCTAGTCGGGAAGCTCTGCGTATAAACTAGGTAATTACCTCTGATTTTTGTTTGTGTGTACATATACATACATATATTTAATCGAAATATTTTATCGCTTGCAAACAATTGGAAGATATCCCCAAAGGAATTAGTTTAGCAATATCCCTAAATTGTCATTTAGATGAAAATAATCAAAGTAATGTTGTTTATATTATTTGGCCAATTTTGTAATTTGGTATTGTTGATTAAATAATCTTCAGCTAATAAGGCCTAACGCAGTTTATGTCAATAAAAAACTTTTTATTACATATTTACCCAACGTTTCGTCAATTTTTTGTTGACTTTTTCAAGGGTTTCGTCTATTTAAAAATAAAAACTTAATATTATTACAAATAATCACACCAAAAATTATGGTTAACTTACAAAATGATATTATAAAATCAATTTACATTTAAATATTAGTGTTTCTAAAATAAGTAAAAATTTTTTTATATAAAGAATTAAATCAAACACAACTTAAAAATTAATATCACAGTTAAAATTTCCTACTTATTGCAACGCTGTAGCTCGTATTTATATTGTTAGTGTCTTCTTTTAAGTTCATCGTTCTGTTGATATTTTGTTGTATACGTAGACTTTCTATAGTGTATCTTTTTTTCCCTTTGTTTTCTATATCTAGTATTTTAACATTATCAAAATCAGCTGCATGTCCAGTATTGAGTATATGCTGTGATAATGCTGTTGTTTCTCTCTGTTTTGTGATGTCTTTTTTATGTTCACTCATTCTTGTTTCCAAAGTTCGTTTTGTTGTTCCAATGTATATTAAATTGCAGTTTTGTTCATCATTGCCTTTGCATTTTACTTCATAAACAACATTGCATTGTTGTTGTTTTTCTACTTTGTCTTTCATATTGGTGAAAACTGTATTAAGTGTAGAATTAGGTTTATAAGCAAATTTTATATTTTCTGTTTTTATTGTTGTTTTTAACTTTTTGTTATCTGTTAAGCCTGGTATAAAAGTTACACCGTAAAAAATATTTGGTTGATTATTGGTATTGCTATTTGTTTTGTTTTGGGAATAATTATTGTTGAGTTTAAGTTTTGTCTCATATATTAAATTGTTAATGAGATTTATTGGAAAACTATTGTCTTTGAGTAATTTAGTGATTTTATTTATATTCTTGGTGTGAAATTGTTCGTCACTTATATTTAATACTCTAAAAATGAAACTTTTGGCCGTATTAATTATTTGCGTTTTTGGTTGTGTTGCATTAAAATTCATTAGTCTTCCTGATGCTATATCTTTTGAATACCAGTCGAATAAAATTTTGTTCTCTCGTCGTTGTAAAATTATATCTAAATATGGTAAATTGCAGTTTTTCTCCATTTCAACAGTAAATTGTATTTTAGGATGGAAGCTGTTGAGTGCCTGTAGAATCTCATTTTTATCGTCAAGTTTAATTATAGCCAAAACGTCGTCTACATACTTAACTATGTATTTCAAACTTATATTTTCCTGTTTTAATTCAGCTAGTGCTTCGTCTAAAAGGCTGTCAAGTATCACATCTGCTATTGTTGGTGACAATGGATTACCCATTGGCATTCCAAATATTTGATTATATATGTTGCCGTCATATACGAAATAATTGTTGTCGGTAAGACAAAATTTTAGTATTTTTAAGAATTGGGATTTTGGGATTTGTGTGAATGTTTCAATAATGTTCCATTTTTTCATTATATTTCTAATTGCAATATGTACCGGAATGTTTGTAAATAGTGAAACTACATCAAATGATATTAATATTTCATTGTTTTGCAGTGTGATGTGTTTAAGTTCGTCTTTTAATTGTTTTGAATTTTTTATATTATATTTTGTAGATATTATATTTTTAATTACTTGCCCAATGTGCTTAGATAAATGGTAGCAAGGGACGTTCATTGAAGAAACTATCGGCCGTAGTGGTGTGCCTTCTTTATGAATTTTGGGTAGGCCATAGATTCTGGGGACAATCCCAGAAGAACATAGTAAGCGTTGTTTTTGTGATATGTCTAAATATTCACTTTTGTACAAATGAGTAATTATTGTGTTGTTTTCTTTTTGTAGCTTTGCTGTTGGGTCAATCCTCATTGTTCTATATGTGCTTTTATCGGCAACATATATAATCAAATATTTGGAATGCCAATGGGTAATCCATTGTCACCAACAATAGCAGATGTGATACTTGACAGCCTTTTAGACGAAGCACTAGCTGAATTAAAACAGGAAAATATAAGTTTGAAATACATAGTTAAGTATGTAGACGACGTTTTGGCTATAATTAAACTTGACGATAAAAATGAGATTCTACAGGCACTCAACAGCTTCCATCCTAAAATACAATTTACTGTTGAAATGGAGAAAAACTGCAATTTACCATATTTAGATATAATTTTACAACGACGAGAGAACAAAATTTTATTCGACTGGTATTCAAAAGATATAGCATCAGGAAGACTAATGAATTTTAATGCAACACAACCAAAAACGCAAATAATTAATACGGCCAAAAGTTTCATTTTTAGAGTATTAAATATAAGTGACGAACAATTTCACACCAAGAATATAAATAAAATCACTAAATTACTCAAAGACAATAGTTTTCCAATAAATCTCATTAACAATTTAATATATGAGACAAAACTTAAACTCAACAATAATTATTCCCAAAACAAAACAAATAGCAATACCAATAATCAACCAAATATTTTTTACGGTGTAACTTTTATACCAGGCTTAACAGATAACAAAAAGTTAAAAACAACAATAAAAACAGAAAATATAAAATTTGCTTATAAACCTAATTCTACACTTAATACAGTTTTCACCAATATGAAAGACAAAGTAGAAAAACAACAACAATGCAATGTTGTTTATGAAGTAAAATGCAAAGGCAATGATGAACAAAACTGCAATTTAATATACATTGGAACAACAAAACGAACTTTGGAAACAAGAATGAGTGAACATAAAAAAGACATCACAAAACAGAGAGAAACAACAGCATTATCACAGCATATACTCAATACTGGACATGCAGCTGATTTTGATAATGTTAAAATACTAGATATAGAAAACAAAGGGAAAAAAAGATACACTATAGAAAGTCTACGTATACAACAAAATATCAACAGAACGATGAACTTAAAAGAAGACACTAACAACATAAATACGAGCTACAGCGTTGCAATAAGTAGGAAATTTTAACTGTGATATTAATTTTTAAGTTGTGTTTGATTTAATTCTTTATATAAAAAAATTTTTACTTATTTTAGAAACACTAATATTTAAATGTAAATTGATTTTATAATATCATTTTGTAAGTTAACCATAATTTTTGGTGTGATTATTTGTAATAATATTAAGTTTTTATTTTTAAATAGACGAAACCCTTGAAAAAGTCAACAAAAAATTGACGAAACGTTGGGTAAATATGTAATAAAAAGTTTTTTATTGACATAAACTGCGTTAGGCCTTATTAGCTGAAGATTATTTAATCAACAATACCAATCAAAGTAATATTTTTATTTTCTTTCTTTTTAAGAAAATATAGACAGAAAAATATATAAATTAATAAATTTTATTTCAAATTTAATTTAATTAAATCAAAAATTTTAAAGTAAATGGATTAGAAGATTTTAGATGAAGTCGCCTTTCAAACAAAAGAAATTAAAATCGATCTAGCCTTTTGTGAGCTACGGTACCACTAACGCAGACTCAAGAGGATACCGCTAGAACACTCGACCAAGTCACCTTTCAAATACAAAAAACTAAAGCAAAAATCGGTCCACACAAACACCAAAGACACACTACAAATTTATAACACCCTTCCTTTTAGGTCGGCGGTTAAAAAAAGGCGTAATCTCCACGAACATTAATTTTAAAAATGCAAAATCTTCTTTTTATCTTCCTAATGCTACTTTGGCGATATCTTCCTATTTTCTTATAAGTGGTTATATGACGATATTGCTAGTTTATCATCTAGAAGAATCGATTTCGTATTGCGAAGGAGTATTGCCATCGACACACGTTTCTTCCCGAAGGAAGTATATTCCGCAATACGAAATCGATTATTGCCGCAATAATATTTTTCATCCAGGCAATACGATACGTTTGGCAATACATATGGTGTATTTCTGTGTTTGCTGGGTCACTTTACAAATTACAAAATATTAGTTCAATAGTAAGTGCCCTTTTACACACACAAAGTTTACTTTGCAACGTTTTAATTCAGCCGGTAGAAAGACAGAGAGATGAAGTATTCCTCTCTTTGTCTTTCTACCGGCTGAATTAAAACTTTGCAAAGTAAACTTTGTGTGTGTAAAAGGGCACTAACTACATATAATTAAACAAATTAATATCGGTGGAGTTCACGCAACATTCGTTAACTCTTTACTCGTTAAATTGGTAATATTTTCGGTATATTTTATCGCTGTAAAATTTATTTGAAAAAATTTTTTACAGCAAAGTATGTATATGGAAAATTTTACCAATTTAACGATTAAACAGTTACCGAATGTTGCGTGAACTCCACCATTGAATTTTGAAATTAAATATTCTAACAAAACTAGTTTTAAGTATTCTTATTAAGTCACACTGAAACTGATCTATTTAGCACGAAAGCTTGAAATACATTGAAATACTTCATATATAAATGTGAGCTAATACTTTTTTCTTTTAATTTCAAACACACTAATTGCGGGAAAATCCATCGCGTCATATTCATTAATCCTTTTGTCCAGCAAGTGTGCATGTTTTATTTCGTTTTTGTAAATGGAATTTATTTTTTCCCATTTTTTATGCAAAGCAGATCAAAACAAAGTCACAAACAGCTGCATAGAAATTATAAAGTGATGGTCTTATTATTTATCAATAAATTTGTTAGCTAATTTCACAACAACATAAGCATTGAATGCAGGTCCTACCTGTTGAAAAGGGTGATTTTCAGTAAAGTACGCACAAAAAATTCTAACAGTGTTATTGTTGGTATATTTATGAGTTTCGCTATCACCAGGATGTATGCAATTATTGTTTAATTTTTACAGTAACTATTTTTTGTAGAAGTCAGCAGCGTTGTCAACTCAGTGCTTTACGCACCGTTTTTAGTTTTTTTTTTTCCAACTCTTCGACGCGAAACATTTTAGAGTTAGTGCTTGGTGCTTTCTTAGTCTAATTTTGGTGCTTTTCAAAAATTAATTTATTTATCTAAAAAAATTTTTTCAAGTGTAAAATTCTTTCTTAATGCAACTATTTCCTGGACCTGTTTTTTGCAGTCGTGCAGAAAAATGAAAAAAGTTGATTAGAGCAATTCGTGATGCTTCTTCTTTTGTCTTTTTAAATCGGCAAAACCCATAAAACCGAATTTTTATACGTATTTCGTTTGCTTGGCACTTCAGATTTCAAAAACTATCCATTTTCAACGAAATTTGACATGCATATGCATATGTATATTCTACTCTTACGGGCGCATCACGTGGCGTAAGAACTATTCCGATACTTATCATGGTTTAATTTTATAGCCGTCTAAGCTTGGGCATCTCGGCAATTTTTTGAGAAATGTTCGTCACATTCAAGATTGAATAACTTTAGAGCGCGCCATCGGATATTAATAAATTTGATGTCGTTCGAAAGTTTTCAGTCTCCTCTTAATAAGTAATGATTTAACAAGATCCTCTAAAAATCCCAAAATATTCTGAAAAAGGTATTTTTAATTTTCTTTATTTTTTACAGAGTACAACTGACATCTCTTGAGTGTACAAAGTATTTAATAAGGGATGAAAACAGATTCAAAAGTTACAGTTTTTTCTTTATAATAACCCGATCATTTCTATGAAAAACATGTAGCAATAATTATGATGATCGTATATATATGTATATAATCAATTAATATCGGATATAATATCTGTGGCCACAAGGAATAACAGCTAAAGTCGAGTTAGGACAAAGTAGAGTTATTACTACTGTTGTATTCACTGTATTCAAATGCACTACACAGAAAAAATAGACAAGAATTATATTCAATAAGACCATGTTATTAAAAAAAATATGAATTTCAATAACATTTATCTTTAACATAATAAAATATTTCGTTGTAAGTATTTCTTTTCCATGCCGGTTATTTCTTTTCTTTTTATACATAAGTACTTAAAACAAGTTGTATCTCATAAAAAAATAAATGGGATATGGCTCAGCTAGAGAGTGTATGCTTTACGTCCGGAAAGCCCGGGTTCGTATTCCAGCCATGTCAACATTTTTTTAATTTATATATATATTTTTATTTTGAAATAATTTTGTTATCAATATAGGGGAATTCTTTATCACAGGAAATTTGAAAAAAAAATTATTGAATACCGGGATTTTTGTTATCAAAAACGAAACTTATTTTTTTCTGTGTACCACACAAAATTTTATCATCGTAGCTCAAAAAATGAGTATTTTATGCCTAAAAAACTAAACAGCTAAAGTCGAAATTTTGCTCGTATGATTTTGGAATAGCAGCCTATTGCAATTTGCTTCAATATTTTTTTAAAAAAAGTTTCTTAAGTAGAATTAGGATTTTATTCCAAGCAGTGCCGTGTGTGTATTCAGACGTAAAATGTCTGCTTAACTCGAGTTTAGTCATTATTGAGTTTTTTTCGAGTTTCCAGTAAAAGACAAAGTCGAATTTGGTCGTTATTCCAAATGTGAAGAATAATATGTTCAAGGCCTAACTCCACTTAAGTTATTTTTTACAATTTGAATTGAAAAATCCTACATGCTAAGTTAAATTTAGTCGTTTTTCCGTAACAGGTTTTCAGTTGAAGCATTTCTAAAGTAAAGTTAAGTTCATTTTCCAAATTTTGTGTGCAGTTCAATAAAATCTTAAATCGAATTTGGTTGTTAAGTGTAAGAGTTCATACAGAAAAGTATATCAGGATCACTTTAAAATACTTTTAATACACACAGCAAAGGAAAAAAATGTTTATTTTTCCTCCTAAAGCTATGCTCGAAAACTGTTTCAATGTTTCTTTTATTTGAGTACTTTCAAAAACTATGGCAGCTCCAATAGCATAAACCTCACATTAAATTTAAACACAAGAAGAACTTTCCTTTAGCTTATCGGAAAGATTTTGCCTAAAGTCTACTTGTAATAATGAAAAACGAGTTATCTGTCCGATAACATCTTAACTTTAGCTATTGGCAAGTTATAATAATGGTCCTAAAGAAAAACTTTTATTAATTATCAATTAACATGACTATGAAATTAAAATAATTTTCAAATTGCATTTGTAAAAAAACCACAAAATTAACAAATACCTACATTTTCAATAACTTTTAAAAACTGCCATACAGCATCGAAAGCAAAATTGTTTTCAATTGGAAATTCGATCGAACATCGAACGCAACTCATAATAAGGGCCTAAGTAACAGATTTTTTGTTCATCTTATGTCTCTTTTTTTTATATCGTATGTTTTACTGAGCATCAAAATGAATACATAATAAAATGAGTGTTGTATTTTTCTTCCGACGGGGTTTGTTTGAATTTGGTCAAATTAGGTTGATAAACAGACCGGTTTCGGCTATGTGCCATCTTCAGTATTCTATTGAATACTTTTCAATAGAGCACTGAAGATGGCACATAGCCGAAACCGGTCTGTTTATGAATCAAATTTGACGAGGGATGGCGGAAAATCGTTCCAAACATAATAAAATAATAATATTGAAATTTAGCGTTATTATATTGTTTGAAAAAGTGGGCTCTTTTTTGTCGTTTGTGCTCTTTTTTTAATGTGATCATCAAGCCCTTGTCCCGATATATTTTTAATAATTCTTTACTATTTTATTTTTTTAAGCGCCTTGTTTGGTACCATCTGTGGAGAATGGAAAATACTATAAGGTGGAACCACATACAACTGAGCTTTCAGATAAACCGTCTCTTACACTTCTGTCAACATATGAAGAAATTCAATCAAATGAGTTCATAACATTAGAATGTGAAGAAGGTTTTAAAATAGAGGTAAGTTATTTTGATTAGATTGCTCTAAAAATTTTAAGCTGTCTTTGTCTGCATATTATAAACTATAATATATATGAATTTATACGGATTATTTTATTTATATGAATAAATTTATTAATTTTATTAAAAACTTTATATTAAGGGGTCCGGTCAATTAAGATGCGCACACGGCAGTTGGTCTGTAAAGGCGTTTTCAGAATGTGTTTCAGTGGCATGTACTTTACCCAATATAACAGGACTTATATATGAGGTAATAATTTTCATATTATTAACTAGGTATGTATGTAATCGGCTCAACACTCTTTGAACAACCCACGCACAGTGCACAACTAGAGTGGATATTTGTATAAGCTGTTTTACACTATCTCACAAGTCGTTCGACTTCTGTAGAAAATGCATCCCTGATCAAATGAGTTTATGGATATTTTTAGAAAAGCAATAACAACACATTATATCAGGGTAGCACTTTGTGCAGAAGTCGAACAGCTTGTGGAATAGTCTAAAACAGCTTTATACTGGTACCTAATGTCTAATGTCAGAAATATTTTAAGTTTGGAAAAAATCAGTGGAAGGACATGCCTACCTCCCATACATTAAATACATACATTCCATAAATTTAATTACATACATTAAAAATATTATTTTTATCTACAGAATGTAGAAAAAATTGGTATCTTTCTAAAATTTTTAATTTTAGTGGTGTGGTGTGATGATTTTGTTTCATTCTGTGAAAGTGCATGTCTGCCTCCCATGTACATAGCCTTAAGGCCGGGGCACATAGAATCCGTCGTACGTTATACGTCGCCTTTTTCAACTGGCATCAACGTAACGACGGAGGAGGTTGACACAATGAGTACTTTGTTGACGGATATTAAAACAACTGTTTTTTCTTCGCATGTTTCTGCAGATAAATTTGATTTGATTTTATTTATTTATTTTATTTGTTTTTATTGTTTTATTTAATTTTTGGTGCCAAACAGCAGAAAAAACTAAATCGAAACAAAGCAAAAAACCAATTGACCGCTGTCAAAGTACTCGACGAACGTTAAAAGTTAAAAGTTGCCAACTTTAGTACTTTGCGTTGACGGAAACGTACCGAATGTGACTAAGCTCATAAGAAAACAGGCATTTCAACTTAGTTGTCAGTTGAAAAAGGCGATGTATAACGCACGACGGATTCTATGTGTCCCGGCCCTTATTCTCAAAAACTAATTTGTGGCTACATTTATGTTTAGACTGCTGTAAAAATGAAGAATGAAGCCGACGTTTATTTGTCGAGTTCAGGGTGACCGTTGAAAATTTTTAAAAAGTGGCACAAAAAGGGGCAACTTTTTTAAAAAGGGAATAATTGAACCAAACTCTAGTATTTAATGAATTTCTATTCTAGGGCATAAATGCTTTTGAATTAAAATGAATAAATTTTTGTGTTTTTTCTATCTAAAAAAGACAGTTTTCAGCACCAACGAAGTACACCGCTTTCTAACAACAATACACACATCTGAGCTGTAAAAATTGCAATCAATTTTGAATGCAATCAAAATGATTTCAACCTATTTGATTTCATTCTTTGATTTCAGATTTCAAACTGAAATCATGTCAAGATTGCAATCTTTTTGAAGTCATTTTTTTTAATCATTGATTGCAATCAATTTGTTTGCGTAAAAAACGTACCAAAACGTAGGTTAGTTAGCCATTTCATGCAGTTGTTTTTAATTATCAGAGTAAGCTTTATTTTTAGAAAAATGAGTATCATTTGAAGAGAACGATGATTTTGATTCTGATTTAATTTTGATTGCAATCACTGGATTTCAAATTGAAATCATGAAATCAAATTTACGATTTTGATTGCAACCAAAAACTAGCAATCATTAACATGAAATCATGTGATTGCAATTAATTTGATTGCAATCTTTCACAGCTCTGACATGCATACATACGTAGTTATACCTGACCAGTGATGCCAACTTTTGGAACCCAAAACGCACAAAAATGTTTCAAAAAGGGGCTAAAAAGGGCTAAATTGAAAAAAGACAAGTATAAAGCAATATCCAGCAAAATATTTGAAAAAGGGCTAAATTTAAGGCACGTTTGAATTTTTTAACCAACTTAAAATCACATCAAATTTTTAAAAATATAGAACATTGTTCTAGACTCTTCTTCTTATTATTACTGGTACAGCGAACTAACAAAAGAAAACGATGTTAGCATCTTAATTCACAAGTCGATATGCTAGAATAAAAGAAGAAAAAGTTCGCAAAAACGAAAGGGGCTAAAAGGGCCAAAAGATAATTGTAAATAGTGCTAAATTTGTGCGTTATTTTGTTTGGGGCTAGACATTTTTTTCGCGTGTTCAGTAACTAAAAACGGGTTAAATCTAGCCCGAAAAGGGCTAAGTTGGCATCCCTGTACCTGTCTGCAAAGCAAAGAGAAAGGAAGATAGCAAATTTAGTATACAAATTTTAAATAGTGTAGCAAAATGACCTATAGATGGCGGAGTTCTGAGGTAGCATACATAAATAAAATACAAACAAAGTCATAGTATTCTCCATTTTTTGGTATCGGGGCTTCATTATAAAAATTCGTCAATCCAATTTTTCGAATCGCGTACAATTTCAAAACATTATTATTACTTTTGTCTTAGGGGTTGATTTAGTAAAAATAAATCTAACGTTCACTCAAAAATTTGAATGGCAATAACTTTTAAAATATTTAAAACTGCATGCTTTTCATACAAGAACGTGTTGCTAGTTCTTGTTCGTGTAAGTGAATCAGGGTGTTAGTTTCTAATAATTTTAGTGCAATAATGATATTTATAGATCTCAACTCTTAAACTATTTCAAAATAGTTTTTTTTCATGACTATAAATAATGGACTCAAAAACACATTTGTGTCTTAATATTTTTTTGTAAAAACACTTTCGTGCAGTAAAAAAACTCATATTAAAACAAACAGTATCACTTCATAAAAAAGGGGCAGAAAGGGGCATAATTTTATAAAAGGTGGCAGATTTAGGTAATTTTAAAAAAGGGACACTAAAAGTGGCAAGGCAGTTGAAAAAGTGGCAAATTGCCACTTTAGTCGTAAAACGGTCACGCTGGTCGAGTTATGGGGTGCGAAAGTGTTACCATGTTTGAATATTTTTTTTTAATTATTGTTTCGAAACAGAAAAAATAAAACAAAAAAATTAAAATAAGTGATTCTTATAGGAAATCGTCTGATATATAAAAAAATTTATTTAAAAAAAATTAAATTATGGGTATTTTAGTCGAACTATATGGGTTTTATCCAAGTTGGCAACCGTAACGAATAACGGTATCGGTAGGGGTATTATAATTATTTTTATTTCGGTATAGGTAGCGATATTTGAGTTACATATATGTCTATCGGTGTATACCGCTATCGAAACTCTACTACCGGTATTACAATATAGTATATGAAATCAAACAAAATGCTTAAGAGCTAAAATGATACTTTAAAAATTTATCGTTTCTAACAGATTTAAACATGCATGTTTGTTGGCATGCTAACTCCAAATTTACAGTTTTCAAAATATCTTGGGACTTAATTTTATGATATATAATTCACTCTTGGACTTTTGTCGGAAAACGATCTTGAAATCATTACTTCGTTATATATGAAAGTTTCGTGTCGCTTCACAGACTTCAACAAAATTTTGTAAGTGTACATTACTGACTCTAATAATTTATGATAAATTCAAATACGTTCTTGAATCGAGTACTCTGTACTTGGTTTAAGAAACGGATTTAATTACGGATTACTTTCCCAGCGGGAAAAGTAGTCATTGATTACATATACAATGAAAGATATAACGTATTATTTTAAAAAGCGAAACAGTGCATTCCTTTGGAAGCGAGAAAGTAATTTGATCACACACAAAAATTGCATATTCATAACCACGTACTTTACAACATTTTACGAAGAAGGAATGCATTGTTCCAGCTCGTAACAACAGTTCGTGTTTTCCTCGTTTGTACTTACATACACATTTGTATATTATTATATTACGAATTAAAAAAATGGATTATATAATTCATTCGCTGGACACTTTAAAATAATTTATTACTTTCCTAGGACATGTTCTGTTTTAACAATAATGAATACTGGTATGAAATATTATACATTCTCTGCTGACTCTCTCGTTTACTATTCATTACCTTTTCCCGCTGGGCTATTTCCCTTTTGAGTGTACCATTAAGAATATTTTTTTTTTGCACGAAACACCAATTTTTTACAAAAAGCCTTTCACAAATTTTTAAAAACTGATAACATGCATTGATAAAAACGAGAACTAGGAGCTTTGATTAGTATTCCTTGAGATATCAGACATTAACTTCTAAGTAGTATAAAACATTTAACCCTAGACGAACTTTCTTATTTTTAATACACTATGTACTTCCTTCGTCGCATGGACAAAGCCCATTTATAATCCGTCCAAATTCACACTTAATATAAACAAAAATGTAAATTTCTTACTTGCGTAACAAAATAATCTTGTTTTAAGTCAAATGGAACATTGATTTATACATTTGTTTAAATTTTATGACTAAAAACAAGCAAAAACAACTTAAAGCTTTTCGACTCTTCTTTTGGAAAAGAGTAGAAAATAATCGCAAATGAAATACTTTGACCTACAAAATAGACTAAAATTTGTTTGTGATTTATTTAATGCAAGAGGTACCGTATATTCTTCCCAATGCGTTTGCTCGCAGCGATTTTGTCATCTATCACTTTTTTTATAAACAAAATGATGAAAATTGTTCACTTCTACTCACTACGCTCACAACTTTTGTAATACAAAGCAAAATATTTTTGAATTTCCACATCGTTGTTTTATTAGAATTGTTTATTTTATAGGGGGAAAAAACAACGAAATAGTTACACAAAGTACTTTCTTCGTCGTTGCGTCGAACACAATCTTCAATAAATCATATTTATTGACAACTTAGAAGCCTGTCCTTTTGAACACATGAGCAAGATGGCAACGACAAGAACTATATGAATAATTATGGAATGAGCAATAATCAAACTATGTGAGTATTAGTAAATGGTGTTCGTCGATTCGACGAAGAAAGTGCGTCTAGGGTTAAGGTTTATCGAATCAAATATATAAAGTTAATGTCTAATTAAGTCATTAATTTTAGTCAAAAAAGCCATAAAGAAAAATATTTTTACTCTTCCGCTACATATTTTTAATTTCTCTAAAAAGTGAGTTTCTTTATTCTGTTATCTTTGATCAAACATTAGGAGATTCCGATTTTTATTTTATTAGACAAAATGTAGGCCCTAATTTATCTAGAGAGCAAAAACAAAATTTCAAATATTTTATAACTTTGTTGCGTGAAAAGCAAAAACAAATTTTTAAAATATTTTCTGCTTTAGTATAAATAATTACAGAATCTGCTAAGTAATCTGGAAGTAATGCAAATTTGGATCATTTCTAATGATTTTTACATAGGGCTGTCATTGCAAGAAGTTCTCTTTTTCTATTCCGTCACCGAATTGGAAACGATATTAAGCAAGTAAGAGTGCTATATTCGGCTTTGCCGAATCTTATATAGCCTTCACAAAGTAATATAAAAGGTTTATCTGTGGTCACAAGATATAACAGTTAAGTCGAGTTAGGACAACGTGTATTTATCATTATAATTTTCTTTATTTCTCTTAAGTTAACTGTTGTTTCATTATAAATTAAATGACAAATTAATAGAGTCCGGCCGAATATTCGGATTCGGTTTAGGCCAACTTTTTGGCCGGATACCGAAACCGAAACTTTTTATTCTCTATAAATAAGGAAGTTAATCGAAATAGTATTTTCCACATTTAAAATATGTGTGTCACCGCCATGAATCTGTTTTTTCCCGTCCCATAACTTTTCAAACTGAATGAAACTTTTACTTAGTTTTATAAAGCGCAACCTAAAGATATACATAGTAACATAAAGTATTCAACTGTTTGTTGCCGAAATCAATAGCATAAACTAGGGATGGTAAACCGATTTCGAATCGAAAATCTATTTTATGTTATAATAAATCGATTTTTCGCAATCGAATTTACTTCTGCATTTTTGCACTGAAATTGATTATTTGTTTTTTAATAGATTTTTTAAAATAGTTTCAAAATATGAAAAAAACTCATTTTCAAATTTCACGATAAATTTAATACCGTCGAGAAAAATTCTTTATTGTGTATGTCATCGATGAAACGCGGGCGTAAACAAAAAAACTTCACTTTAGTAGAAATTAATGAAATCGTATAAATTTAGTGTCAAAAATAAGAAAATATTCCACTTTATATCTTTTTAGTTATCCCGACTCAACTTTTTGATTGGTGCTCTTGTAACGCCATCAATAGAGTGATACACCACTCCTAAATGTATGTGTAACGAGCCCAATATTCCAGTTCTATTCATCATTTAAGCTAATTTCATGCCAAGTTTTTATTAGTCATATGCTCGTAAATGTTTAAGTTTTATATTTGCTCGATGGAATGAAATATATTCAATTTCTACTATTATTTAGACTGACGCTGTATGTATGTAGAAATACTATTACGCCCTTTTTCACAGTGTACAGTTAAAAGTTAACGTATATTTTAACGGAGAGTTTTTATTTGCCGTTAAAAGCCACGTTAACTTTTAATCACATTGTGAAAAGGGCCATTAATAAAATAAATAACTTTTCAGTTCTGTTAAGTTCTTAAAATGTCAATATCAGTTAATGCTAAAAAGTTTCGGCAAGTTTCGGATTCGGCCGAATATTCGGCCTTCTTGCCGAATATTAGGTTCGGTTCGGGTTCGGCCTCAAAAAACTGGTTTCGGTCGGACCCAACAAATTAATATAGTATAAAATTGCTAGCATAAGCTTAATCTAAATTCCCTGATTTTAGACAGCGATTTTAAAATTCTCTTTTGACCACATGCCAACATCGAGTTTAGTCGTTATTCGTTGTGGGCACAGATGAATGTAAATGCAATTATGCTTACACGAAATATCTATGCAATAATTTCCAAACAACTTTTTTAATTACTGTTTTCGTAAAATATGCAAAACTTTTGTATATAAGTATGTATGTAGCTATTACGAAATAAAGCTTTTTGTAATACATACTCTCTAAAACATTACTTAAAATTTACGATCATATATTGTCTAAATGTGTGTTGAAAATTTCTCCTTGTCTAAAATTACATCGATTTTGTAGTTATTTTATTAAAGAAAAAACCTTTCAAATTAAACATATTTAGTACAAGTGGAAAAAAATTTAAATAAAGTATAATACGGCTATGGCTGAATGGTAGATACGTCAGAGTATCAGTCAGGAGGTCGCGGTTCAAACCTGCACGCAGCCAATCGCTTTTTTTAGTAAAAACATTTTGTTTAAAAATAATGCGTGTGTAATCTTAGGTCGATAATAATCTGTAAAGTGTTGCCGACTATTACACAGTACAACAGCCAATCTGGGGGGTGAGAAATTCCAAGTCAGGGTGATGGTACTAGGTCCGTATAGTACAACCCTCAAAGGGTTTGGCGTTCGTATGTGTCAGTTTTTTTTATGACCTTTTAAATTTTTTCCTTATCTTGATGTTTTTTCGCTTAGCTGTAATATTTTGGCAAAAACGTAGTTTAACATAACTCGAGAACCACTTGTCCGATTTTGCTAAAACAAACTCAAAAAAATTAAGAATTACAAATTTAAGAATTACAATTTATTTCATACTACCCATGGTTATTTATTTATTTTTGTGCTTTCCGTAAAAGTCTGCACCAGTTAGATTCGATGCTTGAGGGCAACGAAAACGAACCTTATTTGATATTTATTTATTTTTGTGCTTATTGGACCCAAGTGGGCTGGAACCCTTTCTTTATAATTTTCACCAGCGACCTGATAACCTAACATAACCTACCCATGGTTATATAATTTTAATAATAAGTTTGCTTTATATTTTTAACTTCGCTTTCAGTTTATATAAAATATATTTTTTCAGATTGAAAAAGTTCCATAAATTAAACCAAAATACTTAAAGCATATCGACTGCTTATATTCAAAATTCTCTATATTGAAAATCACAACTTTTTAGGAGAGCATAAAAACTGTCGACTTTCAGATATTTTAAAAGCTTTATTCTATAGTATATTTTTAAATAAAGGAATCAATCTTAGGTGTAATTATTTACTTTTTAATTTTGCATTATTAGCAATTTTATGAAATATAGAGATTTTGGCTATTCAAAAATAGTCAATAGATAGAGGATTTTGTACAGTAGCAAAAATTATTTAATGAATGATATGTTATTTTTTTATTGCGCCAAAAAAAAAACGTTTATTATACATTGCAATTTCCGCGATGCTATCAATTTTTCTGATATTTTGTTATTATTTACAATATTAGCGATTTCTTCTATACATTTAAAAATTTTTCGTGAACATGCGGCTTTGGCGGTTTCTAATCGCGCTAATTTTCCCAATGTTTGGGATAGAAGCGATTTTTTTTAAGTTTTTAAGTTCAAAGTTCTTAAATACAAATTGCAAACAGAAAAGCACGATTTTTAAACCATATTAGACTTTGTTACCATGTTAGTATGATTTTGCGAATTTTCGTGTTTTTTTCCGAATTGTTGGCATTCCTTACGGATTTAGCGAAATTATGGCTTCTTTAAAGTTTTTAACTTTACCAAAGTTTTTGTTTTTCTTACATTTTTTGGGCCTTTTAATCCAGCGAATTTTTGTGATTTTCGCCATTTTCCCCGATGTCTTCACATTTCTTACAGTTTTAGCGAATTTTAATTATACCAGATTATCAAAAAAATATGATTTCAATTTATATTGAGTTTATTTAAATAATATATTAGAAGATAGAGGGTTTTGTATTCGTAAAAATTAACTGTTGTAAGAAAGAGAAATAAACAATTACGATAAAATTGCAAAACAAAATTTTGCATTTAAAATTGATTTTCGTCAAAATCTAGTAGAGAGGCTTTTGAATATAAGCCGTCGATATGAAAAAACCTGCGAGCATTCAATTTGTGACTTTTGAAGAATCTTAAAGCACTTCAAGTCTTAAGAAACTTCTCAAGGTGGGTCCACTCTTGTAAATATGTATATGCGAGCAAAGCGTTCGAAAATGTTTACGTCTCCCCGCTGAAAGAAATGTTACAAAACAGTAATAGTAGCACTCTTCCTTCAAATGTGTTCACACCAGAGCAGCATACGGCGTAAATTTTTGTGTTGTTCGTCAAAAAACCAACAAGCTACTGATCGTGTACGTTGAATATGACGAAAATTCTTGCGTCATTTCTGTGCGAACGCGTTCGGCGTAAATTTTGACAGATGTGAACCCACCTTTAGAGAGTCATACTGTTGTAAAACGAGAATGGCACATGAAGGAATTTAAATATTTGTGAAGCACTCTTGAAATTCTTGTAGCTTTTTTTACGAATGGCGCTTCTACACAATAAATCTGCTAAATATGTCCAGCTATTTATTAAATTCACTCAGAATTACTCGTGGGTAATTTTAGGCAAGATTTATATTAATGAAATACAGATCCAACCAAATGTATGAATACAATACCATATTCTACAACAGAATTTTTCAAACGATTAACGGCATTATGTATATGGAATGGAAAATTGGCATGATCATAAAATTTCTTTAAGAAGTGAAAACAAATGAGAAAATCTGGTTTTCGAGAAGAAAAACCAGCCAAAATTAGCCATAGAACACAAAGTGAAATTACACACAAATTACACAGAAATCTAATTACACATGAGCTACAAATGCAAGTAGAAATTACACACAGTTTGTGTAATTACACACGGATTGGCAACACTGGTTTAACGACAAAACTGCTAAATAATAGACGTAGAGTTACACAAAGATACATCACTGTCTCCAAAGCAAAATGCTTCGATAATCTGAACGAAAATGTTTTGGTGATTCGATTAATTTTGTTTTTGATTTAATGTCATTTCACACAGTTTGGCTGCTGCTAAAAAGATATTTTTGCTGCTAAGTTTAGTCAAAACAAAATTGCTGGAATAAGCTTGATTTTAAGACCATCAGCTCTACAATGCAATTTAAAGAATTGTGCATAAACCGAAACGATTCCCATTAGGTTTGGTCTGCCAAAAATATGTTTTAATAATAAAAAATATATATATTTTAACACTTTATCTATCGAGCCATTTGTTATTTTAACGAATGTAATTAAATTGCATTTTATTTTTATTACTAAAAACTTTTTTGGTTTGTTACTGCTAATAACACTCCACAACAATGAAAATGTTTCGGAGATCAGAATAGGTAATTCTTAAGTATTTTCATCTGCTGAACTCAGAAATCTTAAAATTTTTCGATTAACTCTAGTTTTAAAGATATGCGGCACTATTCTGTAAATCGAATCCTAATTTTTCAAAAATAAAAAAGCGCCCATTGATGTATTTTAAATCATACATATATATTAAATCAATTTCAGATATGATATTTCTAGCTCTAAAGACTAGAAAACGCCAAAAAAGTTTAAAAATTTTTGCTATTATTGGATTTAATTTTTCAAAATCGAGCGTTTTTAAATCGACTCAATTTACAGAATAGGTAGGATAGTGACTAATATTTTCATAAATTACATCATTTTTTGTATTCTTCGCATCATACTTCAAAATCATAAATAATTCTGGAAAAAAACTGACTTCAGTACAAAGAACATGATGGCCTTTCATATAAACAATTTTGAAAATATTTTGGGTGGAGGCGTGGAAGACTTGCCCCACGGATTTTCGTAGAAAAATTATGCGACCAAACTCTAAGCAAACCATTCCAAACAAAAAAAGAATTTTGGAAGTCGGCTCATAAATGGAGGAGCCATGCGATAATCAATATTTCGGGAAAGGTGGAAAAATTATGGTACCAACCTGCAAGGGGGGTTTGCAGCAAATTTCCCAACTGATTTAAAAAAAAAATATTTTGGAACAAAACTGTAGTCAAACCCTTTCAAACAAAAAAACAATTTTGAAAATCGGTTCACAAATGCCGAAGTTATGCATGGGGCGAGTAAGCTTCCCCTACCATTTTCGAAAAGAATTGTGGGGCCAAACTACTAGCGAAACCTTGCAAATAACACAAGAATTTTGAAAATCGGTTCACATATGACATAGTTATGGATTTGGGAGGCCGGAGGGGGGAGCAAATTTTCCCCTCCCATTTTCGAAAAGAATTATTGGGGCAAATTGCTAGCAAACCCTACAAACAAAAAATAATTTTGAAAATCGGTTAAAATATAATAAAAATTTGGGACCAATTTTTGTCAAACAGTTTCAAACAAAACAAGAATTTTGAAAATCGGTTCACATATGATATAGTTATGGATTTGGGGGGGGGGCGGAGGAGGGAGCAAATTTTTCCCTCCCATTTTCGAAAAGAATTATTGGGGCAAACTGCTAGCAAACCCTTTCAAATAAAAAAGAATTTTGAAAATCGGTTCACATATGATATAGTTATGGATTTGGGAGGGCGGAGGGGGGAACAAATTTTTCCCTCCCATTTTCGAAAAGAATTATTGGACCAAACTGCTAGCAAACCCTTTCAAACAAAAAAAATTTGAAAATCGGTTCACAAATGACAGAGTTATGGATTGGGGAGAGCAAATTTCCCCCTCCGGTTTTCGACAAACAAATTTCGGGACCAATTTTTGTCAAACCCTTTCAAACAAAACAAAAATTTTTAAAATCGGTTTACAAAAAATAGAGTTATGCGTGGTGAGAGCAAATTTCTTCCTCCGATTTTCGACAAAAAAAATTTTGGATGCAATTTTTATCAAACCCTTTCAAATAAAACAAGAATTTTGAAAATCGGTGCGCAGATGACAGAGTTATACATGGGGGGAGCAAATTTCACCCTCCGATTTTCGACAAAAAAAATTTTGGGTGCAATTTTTGTCAAACCCTTTCAAATAAAAGAAAAATTTTGAAAATCCTTGCACAGATGACAGAGTTATGCATGGGGTGAGCAAATTTCCCCCCTCCGATTTTCGAAAAAAATATTATGGGACCCAAACTGCAGGCAAACCCTTTCCAACAAAAAAAGGAATTTTAAAAATCGGTTCACAAATGACAGACATAAAAAAGTAAAAAAAAACATACATACACACGAATTGATAACCTCCTTCTTTTTTGAAGTCGGTTAAAAACAAGTAAAACTTCTATATTCTTCTGTGCCGAATCTTATATACCCTCGCCCAACGAATGGAGTATGTAACATCGAAAATTTAGAAGCCTGACTATTAAGAAGTTAGTTCAGTTCACAGACCCTAAATATGTTATCAAAAAATCTAAGTCCAAGAATGTATTAGTAGAACATTTTGTATTAGCATAGGCTTAAATAAAAATTTCTTCACATGACCTAAACCATAATTAGTTGTACAAAAAGTAGTTTACATGTTTTTATTTCTTAAATATTAACTTTTAGGTTATATACAGTTAATTTTGCATTAAGTAATATAAATTTAAACATTTGATTAAATTTTTCTATTTGTTACCAATAAATTTTGTCCCAAATAACCATATTATTAGTTTTAATTATTTATTATTAATTTGTTTACTATAAACTATTTTTTCGATTCCTGATTCTAATATCTTATAAATAAACGTATTTTGGCATTAAAAAACCATTTAAAAAATGAAAAAAATAAACGTTTCAGCCGTGATTTGAACCGGGCTACTTCGAGACGAAAATATTAGCCGAGCCGGGTTCAAATAACGGCGGCTACAACTTTCATTTATCGGTCATGTTAATATATTTCATCATAACTCGGGAACGACCATGCGATTTTTTCATACTTCCAACTGTTTCGGAGTTATTCAGAAATTAGCGGCGAAATTTTTTTTTTCACGCAATATTACATATTTTTTTCATTTTCAAAAGCTCACGAAAAATTAAAACGGAAAATTTACATTTTTGTCATTTATCAGAAAGCTAATACTTACATACATGGAACTTTCTTTATTTGCTAATAGAATGGAGAGTTGGGTTGAAGAAGCTGTAGAAATAAAATTTTAGTTCTTTTTTGTCAACTTTCTTCGCCAAATTTGCT
>CATQFL010000113.1:0-2500 GCA_956483635.1 Panzeria rudis | reverse complement strand
CATACATACATACATACATACATACATACATACATACATACATACATACATACATACATACATACATACATACATACATACATACATACATACATACATACATACATACATACATACATACATACATACATACATACATACATACATACATACATACATACATACATACATACATACATACATACATACATACATACATACATACATACATACATACATACATACATACATACATACATACATACATACATACATACATACATACATACATACATACATACATACATACATACATACATACATACATACATACATACATACATACATACATACATACATACATACATACATACATACATACATACATACATACATACATACATACATACATACATACATACATACATACATACATACATACATACATACATACATACATACATACATACATACATACATACATACATACATACATACATACATACATACATACATACATACATACATACATACATACATACATACATACATACATACATACATACATACATACATACATACATACATACATACATACATACATACATACATACATACATACATACATACATACATACATACATACATACATACATACATACATACATACATACATACATACATACATACATACATACATACATACATACATACATACATACATACATACATACATACATACATACATACATACATACATACATACATACATACATACATACATACATACATACATACATACATACATACATACATACATACATACTTACATACATACATACATACATACATACATACATACATACATACATACATACATACATACATACATACATACATACATACATACATACATACATACATACATACATACATACATACATACATACATACATACATACATACATACATACATACATACATACATACATACATACATACATACATACATACATACATACATACATACATACATACATACATACATACATACATACATACATACATACATACATACATACATACATACATACATACATACATACATACATACATACATACATACATACATACATACATACATACATACATACATACATACATACATACATACATACATACATACATACATACATACATACATACATACATACATACATACATACATACATACATACATACATACATACATACATACATACATACATACATACATACATACATACATACATACATACATACATACATACATACATACATACATACATACATACATACATACATACATACATACATACATACATACATACATACATACATACATACATACATACATACATACATACATACATACATACATACATACATACATACATACATACATACATACATACATACATACATACATACATACATACATACATACATACATACATACATACATACATACATACATACATACATACATACATACATACATACATACATACATACATACATACATACATACATACATACATACATACATACATACATACATACATACATACATACATACATACATACATACATACATACATACATACATACATACATACATACATACATACATACATACATACATACATACATACATACATACATACATACATACATACATACATACATACATACATACATACATACATACATACATACATACATACATACATACATACATACATACATACATACATACATACATACATACATACATACATACATACATACATACATACATACATACATACATACATACATACATACATACATACATACATACATACATACATACATACATACATACATACATACATACATACATACATACATACATACATACATACATACATACATACATACATACATACATACATACATACATACATACATACATACATACATACATACATACATACATACATACATACATACATACATACATACATACATACATACATACATACATACATACATACATACATACATACATACATACATACATACATACATACATACATACATACATACATACATACATACATACATACATACATACATACATACATACATACATACATACATACATACATACATACATACATACATACATACATACATACATACATACATACATACATACATACATACATACATACATACATACATACATACATACATACATACATACATACATACATACATACATACATACATACATACATACATACATACATACATACATACATACATACATACATACATACATACATACATACATACATACATACATACATACATACATACATACATACATACATACATACATACATACATACATACATACATACATACATACATACATACATACATACATACATACATACATACATACATACATACATACATACATACATACAAA
>CATQFL010000112.1:0-50660 GCA_956483635.1 Panzeria rudis | reverse complement strand
AGAATAAATTAAAATAAAATAAAATAAATCAAAATAAAATAAAAGCTAACATAAACAATTATTAAAATTAAAAGTTAAATAAATCAAAATGAAATTTGAGTCAACAAAAATACAAAATTGCTATATTCACCAAGTTGCTGCAATCGATTTTAAAGAAATTATTCGCGAGTTCATTACACCTGAAAATAATGCAGCCTAAGCAATGTCTGCAATTTTTTGCATTGTCTTTGTCAAAAACATTTCTTAAGAATCGATAGCAACAACTATTAAAAGCCAATTATCACGCCACTTTTAGAATTAAGCTAGTTAAGCATAAAATAAAATATAAATTAAAAATATGAAAAGTTAAGTTTAAGTTTAAATCTGATTTTAATAAAGAACGGTGGTGGATACCGGAAAAACAAAAAATTGTTTTTTTTAGTTTTTTAACTAAGAGAAACAATAACTGGCGCCCGAGCAATCGATAGCGGGTTCCCTTTTAAATAAATGTAAAAAAAGGATAATAAAATAATATCTTCCGCGCAATAAGTCCTCAAGTAGCACGGCGCGAAGTAAGATTTCCTTTTTAAAATAAATTTAAAAGGACAATAAAAAATACTACTAAGTCCTCAAGTAGCACGCCGCGTAGTAATTTTTAAACCCGACAAATTTATGTCCTTCGGAACCAGAAGCCCTTAAGAAGTGCGGTTTCTTAGGCAAAGCTTAATAAAGAAAAAAAAGTTTTTTTTAATCCTGTGTGAAAAAAAAGAATATCCTGTGTGATTAAAAATTAAATAAACTCTAAATAAAAAGTGTCTTAAGAACCTGAAAAAAAATTTAATTATATGCTAAAGAACTTTGTAAAAATAGAAACAAAATCCAGTTTCAAATACGCAGACACATATAATAAACTGTTTAACTTTGTGAAAATATACAGACAAGAAAGAAAAATACATAAACTGTTCAGCTTTGTGAAAATAAAAACAAAAAAAAACTAGTCTTAAAATACATCTGGAACTCTGTGAAGCTCAAAAAAGTGATAGAAGACGGTCCCCTAGTAGCAGAGGCAAACGGGAAGCATAACGTGCTAACCATCTATCCACCCCATCAAGGAAAGAAGAATCCATCATCCCATCAACAGCAAAAAAACTTCCAGAAAAAAAGGTATTTTAATTTAGATTAAGGAAAATAAATACATGCAATTTAAATTAATTTTAAGAAACAAATTAAGGAAAATCCATTTACTGTGAATAAATTTGTTACATAAAAAATATTAATCATTAAACATTAAAAGTTAGAAGAAAAAGGGTCTTAATTGAAAAAGAATTTTTAATTATGTCTAATCCTGAAAATTTAGTACGACCCGCTGTCCTTCCTCAAGGCAGTAATCGTGTCCCTAATGCACAAATTAGCTTGGACGAACTTAATACATTAATATCAAATATAGCGAGAGAAGTTTTTACACAACAAGGACCACAGATAATTCAGGCAGCACTTAACCCTAATGCAGGACCCAATATAGTTAGGGATCAAGTCATAGATGAGAGATACAGGGAGAATTTAGGAGATCTCGATAAAATTCCTGATATCGTTAAAAGCCTTCGCGAATTTTCGGGAAGCCAAGGCGAATTTAACTCATGGAAAAAAAGTATAGAACGTGTGCTACAAATTTACGATGGCATGAAAGGCACACCTAGGTATTACGGTATATTGAACACTATTAGGAACAAAATTGTTGGAGAAGCTGATATAGCTCTCGAATCATATAATACTCTCCTCGACTGGACAGCTATATCAAGATGCCTTTCACTTCATTACGCTGATAAAAGAGACCTAGCGACTCTCGAATATCAGATGACCTCACTCATTCAGGGTCGATCCTCAGTTCAAGACTTTTACCAACGAGTCTATAAACATTTATCTTTAATGTTGAATAAATTAGGAAGCTTAAATGCGTCAAATGAATCGGTATGCTTACTCACGCAGACTTATAGAGATAAAGCTCTCGATACTTTTGTGCGAGGACTAAATGGTGATCTGCCGAAGCTCCTTGGTATGAGAGAGCCGGTCGATCTTCCGCAAGCTCTGCACTTATGTTTAAAGCTTGAGAATCAAACATATCGAGCAAATTACGCTCATAATAGTAATCCCGGTAGAAGCGGATTTAACTCCCAAATCCAATCACCACGTAATTCACAACAATTTTCTCGCAATCCACAAATTCCTCCTCGTTCACGTCCAATGACATTCTTTCCTCAACTCGCTTATAACCCACAAGCACCCCGTGAAAATTTTCAGCAAAGGTTTATGCCAGAGAGGCGCTACGATTTCCAGCCACAACTGCCTCCTAGACCCCGAGCTCCTAAACCACAAACTCCACCAGAACCTATGGAGGTAGACGAAAGTCTACGCACTAGGAGAATCGACTACATGAACAGACCAAGGCCAAATTATACTAGAGATAGACCCCCACCATCAATAAACCAACCACAAAGGAAAATTGCACGTAATTTTCACCTAGATACCGAATATCAACAATATGAGGCAAATCTCGAAGAGTCAGATGGACAGGAAGAACAAACTTTAAATGAATACATAGATTCCACTCAGGAACCACCGATGCTGGACAATCAATATTTGGAATTTAATGACATCCATTTTTTAGAATGACAAGCTCTTCGTTGCCTTACATAGAATTCACAACGAAGAGCGGCGAAAACCTTAAAGTTCTGATCGATACTGGGTCAACAAAAAATTATATTCAACCACAATTCGTTAAACATCCTTTATTAAATAAAAATATCTTTCTCGCAAAATCAGTAGCAGGTGATGTAGAAATTAAAGAACACACTTTCGCTAACTTATTCAACTCAAAAGAAAAAATAAAATTTTACATACTGCCATCATTAAAATCATTCAATGGAATTTTAGGAAATGAAACGCTTCAACAGCTTAATGCTGTTATTCATATAAGTGAGAATTTCATGCAAATAAGAAATGGTTTAAAGATAAAGATAAAACAACTTCCATCTCATGCGCCTTTGAACTCAATAGAAATAAAAGATGATCATTTAACTCAGTCACAAAAGGAAAAACTAAGTATGGTAGTAGCAAAGCATGCAAAACTATTTGCCGAGTCAGACGAAAAGCTCACTTTTACAACAAAAGTGGTAGGAGAAATTCGTACAAAATCTGACTGCCCTATTTATACTAGATTTTATCCATACCCTGTTGCATTAAAATCCGAAATAGAAAAACAGGTAGATAAACTGTTACAGGATGGTATTATTAAACCTTCGCGTTCCCCATATAACTCCCCTGTATGGATCGTTAGCAAAAAACCCGACTCGGCGGGCAATAAACAATACAGAATGGTAATTGATTATCGAAAACTTAATTCAGCAACCATTTCGGACCGATATCCAATACCAGAAATAAATGTGGTCACATCGCAGCTACTCGAAAACAATTTTTTCTCAGTAATCGACCTTAAGAGCGGATCCCATCAGATTCCCTTGAAACCAGCTGATTACGAAAAAACTGCGTTTTCTATTTGTAACGGGAAATACGAGTTCACAAGGTTACCTTTTGGACTTAAGAACGCTCCGTCGATATTTCAAAGAGCCCTTGATGACATCCTTCGTGAGCATATTGGAAGGAGATGTTACGTCTATATTGACGACATCATTATATTTAGCAAAACAGAAGACCAACACATAAATGATATTAAAAAAATTTTTAAAACTTTAGAGGAAGCCAACCTAAAGGTGCAATTAGATAAATGCAAGTTCCTTCATAAAGAAGTTGAATTTTTAGGGTATATCATTTCCGCAGAAGGAATTAAGACAAATCCAACCAAAGTGGAAGCAATAGCTAACTTCCCGGAACCAAAAACACTAAAAGAACTCAGATCGTTTCTAGGCTTATCCGGCTACTATCGAAGATTTGTGAGGGAATATGCAAAATTAGCCAAACCCCTGACATCACTCCTAAGAGGGGAAGAAGGTAGGATTTCAAAGAAAAAATCTTCTCTTGTGTCAATAAACCTTAATTCGGAAGCTAAGGAAGCATTTAATAAAATAAAAAACTCTTTGGTATCCGAAGACATAATATTAGCATATCCAGATTTTTCTAAAGATATGGAACTCACAACCGATGCGTCAAAATTTGCGTTAGGTGCAGTCCTATCTCAGAACAATAAACCAATTTCCTTCATTTCGCGAACGTTAAATAAAGCAGAGGAACACTACGCTGCTAATGAGAAAGAGTTCCTTGCTATAATATGGGCACTTAATTCATTCCGAAATTACTTGTACGGACCGGCAAAGGTGAAAATATACACCGATCACCCGCCCCTCATATACTCTTTAAGCAACAAGAATAACAACAGCAAAATGAAACGGTGGAAGACCATCCTCGAAGAGTATAATTATGAGTTGTTATACAAACCAGGTAAAGCAAACCTCGTTGCCGACGCCCTTTCAAGAATACCACGAGAAACTGATATCCACACACTATCTATAGCAACAAATAGCACTGAAAGTTCTTCTCGCAATTTAATATGTCATGTTGATGCACCAATTAATGCATTCAAAAACCAAATTTTTCTTAAAAACGCCTCTATGTCTGATTACAAATTTGAGATTGTGTTCCCTAGCTACCACAGACACACAATATCTCAACCTGAATTTAACACAGAAAATTTAGTTAAAATTTTAAAGAAATTCCTTTACCCATCGATTATTAATTGTATAAAAGCACCTGAATCAACTATAGGATTAATACAAGAAATATTTTTGGATCATTTTCGAAACTATAAAATAAGATTCTCCAATAGGGAAGTTAAAGATATCAAAAACGAACAAGAGCAGGAAGAAATTATCCTTAAAGTGCACAAGCGCGCTCACAGAAGTGCAAGGGAAAATAAATTACAAATCCTCGAAGACAGCTACTTTCCTGCAATGTCAAGAAAAATTAAAAACCTTATAAAAAAATGCGTTGTGTGCAAAGAAAACAAATACGATCGCCATCCAACAAAACCCCAAATTCAAGCCACACCTATTCCACAGTTTCCAGGACAGATAGTCCATTTGGACATATTTTTAGTTGGGAAAGAGTTAGTACTCACGGCGATTGACAAATTTTCCAAATATACCATGGCAAAACCAATAAAATCTAAGGCTGCCGAAGATATAAGGCAACCATTAAGAGAAATTCTTTATGCATTTATCCTAGAAACACTCGTAATGGACAACGAGAAGTCCTTTAATTCAGAGTCTATAAAATTTATGATTGAGAACGAATTCGGAATAAGAATTTTTAGAACTGCTCCCTACACAAGTTGCTCTAATGGCCAAATTGAACGTTTTCATTCAACCCTGCAAGAAATAATGCGTTGTTTACAAACCGAAAAAATACATCGATCTTTCCAAGAACTTTTAGATAGATCTGTTAACGAATACAACCAATCCATTCACACGGTTACACGGAAGAAACCTATAGAAGCATTTTTCGGACGACGAGTAAGTACCGATCCCGAATTATTAGCAAGAGATAGGGAAAAGACAATTCAGAAACTAGAAGAGAAACAGAAAAAAGACCTTGATTATCATAACGCAAACAGGGCTCCTCCAAAAGAATACAAAGAAGGAGACGAAATTTTTGTGAAAATTAATAAAAGACTAGGTAACAAACTATCAGCTAAATACAAAAAAGAAATAGTCGCTCAAAATTTCAATACTACTATTAAAACCAGGTCAGGAAGAGTAGTTCATAAAAACAATATAAAACAATCTTAAAATTTCTATGATGAACATTGCAATATAAATAAATTTTATTCTAGGACAATATGAAACTTCTAACTACAATTTTTACTTGGATACTGATGACGAACGCACAACAACTGGATGTGCAAGATTTGACCAATAATAATGGTTATATTCCTATCAAAATAGGAGAACAGAAGACAATCGGTTACTATGATAAAGTCTTACATTTCATAAACCTGACTGCATACGAAGAGACAATGTTGTTAATCTCCGAAAACATAGGAACATTAAATGCCACCACCTTTGAGGACAAACAACTTATTGACACAATAAATAAGAACTTCCTTTTACTCAGCACACGAATAAATAACCTTCACATAACTTCTAAATCTAAAAGAGGACTTTTTAATATTGTAGGAAAAGGTTTGAAAATTATCGCAGGATCCATGGACAGTGACGACGAACAAGAAATACGAAAAACCATATCTCAAATACAGGACAGTGAACAAAACACCAACAGAACAATTAATAACCTTACTCTTGTAAGCAACCTAATGACCGAACAGATTAATAATATCACTAAACATATAAACACACAACAAGTTCTAATTAGTAATTACATTAACAAATTTAGATACGAAACTCAAAATAGAATTAAAACACTTGAAGATGAAGTTCAATTCATTCAACACATATACAGAATTAACAATGACATATTACTTTTAAGCAATCACGTCGAGGACATAGGAAAAATAATATTTTCATGTAAGTTAGGCGTTACACCAGCCGATATTTTGACACAGAAAGAACTAGATTTAATTACGGACTTTGATAGCTATAGTAACATAAAAATTGTAGTACTTTTCCAAAATAATATCATATTGACATTACTCATACCCCAATTTTCTTCTAATATTTTGTCTAGAATAAAATTTTGAACCTATTCCAAATATACAAAATAAATCTATTGTATTAAATCAAACGGAAATTTTTACCGATAATAATAATAACATTTATGATGTAAACATTAAAGACAATTTAGAAAAAAATTTAATTGTAGTAGATAATAAGTGCATATCAAATATTTTAGATTTTAGAGAGGCCCAATGCGACCTCCAAATATCAGAAAAAACTGCAATAACAGAAGTTATTCAGGGAATAATTGTATTTAAAAACTTTGAAGGATTAATAACTCATGACTGCAGTAAATTAAAGATACAACAAAAAGGAACTTTTGTTATCAGATTTGAAAATTGCAATATTAATGTATTAAATAAAACATATTTTAATAATAATCTAAAAATTTATGACACAATTGTTCTACCTAACTTAATTACAAAGATTAAAGAAAGTAATAAAACAAACCTTAATATAAAACTTGAAAATCTATATATTAAACAACTGCAGCATGAGGATAACATTAAAATACTAACAAGTAAAAATAAAAATACACATGTAATTAGTTTAAGCACAGATGTGGCAATTGTAATTATTTTTATTATAACATTTGTAATAATTTATAAACATAAACAGAAATGGTACATATTGTCGAAACCACAAGTAAATACGGGTCATATCCCAAATGAAAAAAATGGACCATTTCTGCAAATTTCAAGCCCCCAATTCAATTAACAAAAATCGATTGAGGACAATCGACTTAAGAGGGGAAGAGTTAACACAAACATTTATCAAGAATAAATTAAAATAAAATAAATCAAAATAAAATAAAAGCTAACATAAACAATTATTAAAATTAAAAGTTAAATAAATCAAAATGAAATTTGAGTAAACAAAAATACAAAATTGCTATATTCACCAAGTTGCTGCAATCGATTTTAAAGAAATTATTCGCGAGTTCATTACACCTGAAAATAATGCAGCCTAAGCAATGTCTGCAATTTTTTGCATTGTCTTTGTCAAAAACATTTCTTAAGAATCGATAGCAACAACTATTAAAAGCCAATTATCACGCCACTTTTAGAATTAAGCTAGTTAAGCATAAAATAAAATATAAATTAAAAATATGAAAAGTTAAGTTTAAGTTTAAATCTGATTTTAATAAAGAACGGTGGTGGATACCGGAAAAACAAAAAATTGTTTTTTTTAGTTTTTTAACTAAGAGAAATAATAACTTTTATATATATATATATATATATATATATATATATATATATATATATATATATATATATATATATATATATATATATATATATATATATATATATATATATATATATATATATATATATATATATATATATATATATATATATATATATATATATATATATATATATATATATATATATATATATATATATATATATATATATATATATATATATATATATATATATACATATATATATATATATATATATATATATATATATATATATCTATATATATATATATATATATATATATATATATATATATATATATATATATATATATATATATATATATATATATATATATATATATATATATATATACATATACATATACATATACATATATATATATATATATATATATATATATATATATATATATATATATATATATACATATACATATACATATACATATATATATATATATATATATATATATATATATATATATATATATATATATATATATATATATATATATATATATAAATTATTTATTTATAAATTTTGGTTTTTAAAAAAAACTAAACTTTATTTTACCACTTTTAAAATACAACTGAACTTATAGGTATTTTACAAAATTAGTTACAGCTTAAATTCTAAATTAAAATATGCTTGGTAATTAATAATGACACGCTTTGTTTTTCACCGACTGGAAATGTGTCAGCAAATTGTGATAACAAGTTTTTAACCAGAAGTTTAATAAACTGCAATTAGGTCGCTTTATTTGGAAATTGAATGTTTTTTATATTAACACCTCCCTACTTAAAGCCGATCGTCCTCGTTCGGCTGCAAATAAGAAATGTGTGTATTTTCTGTTACACTTTTGGGTTCATTTCCCTTGGATTCCGATAATTCCGGCATAGATATGTGTACTTGGGGCTGGTTACTTATTAATGTTGGAACGACAAATGATTTATTTTCCTTGCACACTCTGGTTTTAACAATTACAAAGATTGATACGAATATTGCAGTTAAGGCTAGTCCAAGATTGATACCTGAGTTCTGCACATTTTTACGATTGAGTAGATCTATGGCTTCTGTGTTATTAACTTGCATTTCCTTTACCATCTCCAATGACAATTCCTCTTCGATATTCGGCTTTGGATTTCTAGGTTGCAAAATAGCAGGTAATGGCTTCATCTGTGCTGTCTCAAATGAGTTGTAGATTTAATCTGATATTGAAACAGACTCGTTATGGAATTGTACTAAAAATGTACCGATAAGGTTCCGAGGTTCTTTGTTAATAAAAATCGTTCCATTAAAGTTATTTAAAAGAATTGTTCCGGGTGAAATTTCATCTACGGTGGGTATATTCCGATTGTCTATTAAACTGCAATTTGCTGGTTCACTTTTGATCAGTCTTGCTAGGCAAGTGTCATTGTCTAAATTTTCTAAATTTTTTCTATTGCATATGGTAAGGTTGTTGTAGTCCTTGCATGCATTTTTTATTCCAAATATTACATTATCGCATATTAGGATTTTATTGTAAATAATCTTGTTTATATGTTTTTTATACTTAATAGGTTTTACTAATATTTCATTACAAGATTTTACATTTGTTGTTGGTATACTAATGATATAAACAATAGAATCATGATTTGACGCAATCTTAATTTCAGTGAATTCAAATGCCTATTCTAAATTTACAAACTGTATTAAATCTGTATTTATTACATCTTTGACAATATTTATTTCTGTATGGGATAATATAAATGAATTAATTATTCCGATTTTGGCCCAGTGTATGGCATACTGAATATTAATTATCTCTTGTTTTATTATATCTAATTTATATTTTAGGACCGCTATGGCCTGCTCCTTTATGGAGTTGGTGCTACTATTGTTTATGTGTCTTAATATTTCATTAGTTATTTTAGTTATTTCTTTAAATTTTTCAATTGATAATCTGTTTATGACTACTTGCTTATTGTTATTTCTCAACATTTTGTTTGTTTTTTTCTCTAAGATTTCAAAATCGTCGTGGTCAGGGCTCCCGGCTATCCATTTCCATGCGGACCCTAAAAATTCAAGGATCTTTTGGATTTTGGTTTCAACCTATCTAGGTACTCCTGAAGATCTGTCAACTCATGTCTAAGGAAGGGGTAGAGGAAGTGAGTTTGACTAACGTTTTGGAGTAATGTTTCTTCTAAGTTGTCGATCAGTTCTTGATATTCAGCCATATTAATAGTATGAATCAGCTTGAAGGTCCCAGTCTGTATCTTCGCTTGTCCGGAGTTCATTGTCACTAATTGTGAGTTCGTGTAGTCCATTATTTTAATGTCAGCCCAAGCGAGGGTAAAGAGTAATCTGTAATTAAAGTTATTTTAATTCCTTATGTTGTTTTTGTGAATTGTTTTTCCTGATTCAGTTATAACGGTAGTGTTCTTATCTTCTCTAACTATTTCCTTTCTATATGTTTTGCTGAGTTTCGTCCCTAGTCTTTTGTTTTCCTTTACGTAAATAATTTGTCCAGGTTCGTAAGTTTTAGGTACGGTCTTTGTCTTGTTATGATAAGTTATGTCTTCTAATTGTTTTTCATTTAGTCTCTTGACGGTATCTTGTTTAGCTTTTTCTATATCTAGAGGATTAGTAGTAACTCTCCCCCAAAAAAATGTTTCTATGGGTTTGCTTTTTATGGTTGAGTGTACTGAATTATTGTATTCGTATATTCCTCTGTACAATAGTTCCGAGAAAGTCCACTGTCCATTTCCGGCTTTCAGACAACGCATAACTTCTGAAAGTGTGGAGTGGAATCTCTCTATTTGCCCGTTGACGCTACTGCTGTAAGGTGGAATCCTAAATACCTTTATGATATATTGATTTTCTAACATGAAAACTATAGCCGTGGAATTGAATGACTTCTCGTTGTCCATGACAATTATTTCTGGCATACCGAATGAAAGTACCATCTCTCTTAGGGGTTCTTTAACATCCTCAACGGACCGAGATTTTAGAATTCTGGCTTGCGCGAATTTCGAAAATTTTTCTATAGCGGTTAGTACTGCCTTTTTCCCTGTCATAAAAATATCTATGTGGACAATTTGTCCAGGGAATTGTGGTATTGGCATCTCTTGGATTGCGATTTTGTTAGGGTGCCTTTCGTATTTATTTTCTTTACACACTTTACAAGGGCTAATGAGTTTTTTTATTTTCGAATGCATTTGCGGAAAGTAAAATTTTGTTAAAAGTTATGCCTTATTCTCAATACTGTTCCTGTGAGCTCGATTGTGTTCCTTAAGTATTTCAGTTTCCTGCTCTTCGTCGTTTTTCAAATCTGTGACTATTTTCCTACAATATTTTACCCTGTATTGAGTGAAATTATTTCTATAAACTTCTTGTAACATTCCTAATATTTCATCCGATGTATGTATGCAATTAGTTACTGAGGGATTCAAATACTTTTTTAATATCTGAGTCAGAGACTCTGGTGTAATGTCAAGTTCGTTAATTCTATGTCTGTGAAAGGTAGGGAAAACAATTTCAAAGTTATAAAACGCTTGGCTTCCTTCATTTGAAATGAATATTTGATTCTTGAAGGCGTTAATGGGAGCATCAGTGTATTGCATTAAATTTTGGGACGAACTCTCATCACTGTGTTGAGTTGGAGTTAGAGTGTTTATAAGAGTGTTCTCATGCGAAGGTCTGGATAAGGCGTCGGCAACTACATTAGTGATGCCTGGTTTGTATTGCAGTTCATAATTGAAATCCTCAAGAAATGCCTTCCATCTTTTAAGTTTAAAATTCGCATCGTCTGTAAATATCTTTAACTTTGCGGAGCCATAAAGGTAATTCCTTAGCGACTTTAACGCCCATACGATGGCAAGCATTTCTCTTTCGTTTGTAGCGTAGTGCTCTTCCGCTTTGCTAAGGGTTCTTGATAGAAATACAATAGGTCTATTTTCTTGGGATAACACTGCTCCCAGTGCATAGTTAGAAGCATCTGTCGTGAGGGTAAATTCTTTATTAAAGTCTGGGTACGCTAACATAACATCGTCAGAAGTCAATATGGTCTTTAGTTTTATAAATGTGTCCATTGCTTCTTGATCTAAATCAATTGTTATCTTTTTTGACATATATTTAGACGAACGTCCTGCCTCCCCTCTCAAAAGCATTGTCAGGGGCTTTGCAATTTTAGCATAATCTCTGACAAAGCGTCTGTAGTAGTTTGACAATCCCAAAAATGATCTTAGATCTTTTAGTGTTTTCGGTGTTGGGAAATTTAGGATTGCTTCTACTTTTTTGGGGTTGGTTTTTATTCCTTCATCTGAAATGATGAATCCCAAAAATTCCACTTCTCTTTTTAAGAACTCACATTTATCTAACTGAACTTTCATGTTTGAAAGTCTGAGAGTTCCGAAAATGGTATCTATATTTCTATAATGGTCTTCTTCACTTTTGGAGAATATTATGATATCGTCCATGTAAACAAAACAAATTTTTCCTATCCATTTCCTCAGTATATCGTCCAGTGTTCGCTGAAATATGGAGGGCGCATTTCTTAAGCCAAATGGTAATCTGGTAAACTCGTATTTACCATTGTTGACTGAGAATGCTGTCTTTTGTCTATCGGCTTCCCTTAGCGGTATTTGGTGGAACCCGCTTTTAAGGTCTAGCACTGAAAAAAATTTGTTTTGTCCCAATTGTAGGAGAACATCATTGATTTCTGGGATGGGATATTTGTCCGGTAATGTCTGTTCATTTAACTTCCTATAGTCGATTACCATCCTATACTTTTTCTGACCTGAGGCATCAGTTTTCTTGGGCACTATCCACATAGGCGAGTTATATGGTGACCTAGAGGGTCGGATGATACCTTGTTTCAAGAGGTCTTGTATTTGTTTTTCAACCTCGTCTTTTAGTTGTACAGGATAAGGATAGTATCTAGAATATATAGGTTCATTGGTTTTTATTTGAATGTCAGCAACTACGGCTGTGGTATATGTGAGATTCTCATTAGGCTCACTAAACAATTATTTATGACATCCAATAACTTCTTGTAGTTTGTCTTTCTGTTTTTGTGTTAAATGATCTGTCCTGATATTGATGTTATTTACTGCTTGCGAAATCTTTTGCTTTATTCGAACTTTGATATTTTTATTGATCAGCATGTAATTATCTGCTAAGTAAATAATGGCTGATAGTTCTTTTAAAGTATCATTTCCTAAGATACCATGGAAAGTATTTAACGTTGGTATCAGATAAAATTTTATTTTGCTAGTGTCTTTGCTGAATAGCTTAATGAATGTGTGGTGGGTGATTTTATTATTTCCACCTACTGAATTTGCAAAAAAGCAGTTTTGGTTTGGCATAGGATTTCGTACTAAGCTAGGCACAATGTAGTTCTTGTTTGAACCGGTGTCGATAAGAAAGTTTAAAATTTGTCCTGTATTCGTCCTGCACTCAAAATAAGGTAGGGACGAATCTACTGGTCTAAAAAATGTATGTCTACGAATTCTTGAGTTTCTGTTTCTAATGTCTCTGTTTGGTTCTGAAGGTAGTCGTCTAATGTTGGGAGTTCCTCTTCTTCTTCGTAATTTTCTAATTCTTCGCACTGGTTGTCGTTAAAATTTACATCTCTTTCGGTTTGTAAATGGAAGTTTCTTTGCATCTTTTGTGCGCCTCGAAGGTGTTCGGGCTAAGCGGCTGGTCTTTTGCCGAAAAATTGATTATTTTGGGCTGGCCTATTTATATAGTTCACAGCCCTTGACCTCATGGAAGTATCCACGTCCATAGGCTCAGGACGTGGTTGGGGCTTTGGGGCGTTTGGCCGTGGTGGACCAAAATTTGGGTTTGGATACCTTTGTACATATGGTGTTTGATTAGGATTGTTGTAGTATCTCATAGCAAGAGCTGGTCTGAATTGTTGAGAATTATGAGATGGTTGTGGCATATGAGCCAGTTGAGGGTACAAATTTCTTTGCTGTTTATCCTGATATTGTACTCTATTCAATGGTTGTGATATAGGCTTATGATTGTTATTCTTATTTGAGTTTACAAATTGAGTTCGCACGAATTGGTTCTCCATTTTCAAGCATAAGTGAAGCGCTTGTGGGAGATCTTTAGGTTCCTTCATGCCGAGATGTAGTGACATATTGCCCTTCAAACCTCTAATGAAAACGTCTAATGCTTTATCCCTATATGTTTGCGCGAGCAGGTCGAGCGCTTCCCTGCTTACGTCCATGCATGACAATTTGTTCATAATGAGTGACAGATAAGAATATACCTCCTGATAAAAGTCTTGGACTTTACTATTGCCTTGTACTAGAGTGCTCATTTGGTACTCTAGGGTGGTCAAATCCCTTTTGTCTGCATAATGCAATGCAAGGCATTTTGTTATGCATTCCCAATTCAAGGGAGTGTTGTAGGCTTCTAGTGCCGCGTCTGCACAACCGACAATTTTATTTCGAATCGTATTTAGTATTGCAAAATATTTTGGGGTTCCCTTCTTAGAGTCGTATAGTCCAAGGATTCTATCTATACTCTTTTTCCAAGAGCTAAACTCTGAGGGGTTTCCGGAGAATTCCCTTATATTCCTAACAACGTCAGGGACTTTATCTAAATCAGCTAAGTCGTTTCTATATCTTTCTTCTATTACCTGATCTATACCTCCTATGTTTGCGTTAGGATCTAGTATCTGATTAATTGCGATTTGACATTGCTGTGCGCAAATTCTAGCTATCATTTCTTCCATGTTTCTATTATTTTCATTACTAGGAGCTGGATTTACATTCAGGACTGGAGGCCTGACCAAATTATTAGGATTATACATTATTTGTTATATTAATAAAAATTATATTTGTATTAAAGTTTTTCTTATTTCTATTGGAGGAATCGCAATAGTAGTTCTAAAATGTAATATTTGTTTGATCTTGAAGAGATATTAATACTTTCAAATTGATTCACTTTTGAAGCAAAAATTTCCTAAATTGGAAATTTACTTATTAAATTTAATAATTTTCACTTTCTCATAGGATTTAGAAAAAGAAAATTTTAAATTGATTCACGTTTGAAGCAAAAATTTTCTAAATTGGAAATTTATTTATTAAATTGAATAATTTTCACTTTCTCATTTAAAAGAGATAAAAAAAATTTTTAAATTGATTCACGTTTCAGCAAATTTTTTTCTTAATTTTGATTCTTTAAATTTTAACTTCTAAGTTTAGTTTTAATTGTTTTCACTTTTGAAATTCATTCGCTTTTTCTAGTATTTTCCTAAATTTAATTCTTTAAAATTTACTTGTCTAATTTACTGTTGATTCATTTCACTTTTTCATAAGATTTATAATTTAATTGGATTCTATTATATTTCTTTCTTTGAAATTTTCATTACGTTCTTCTTTTAAAAAAAAATTTACTTTCTATTTTTGTATTTTATAAATTCTTCCTTTCTTTGAGATTTGTATTGTTTTCACTTTTTAAATTTTAACTAAAGAATAACTTAATTCTATTCTTACATCAAAATGGTGATCATCCTTATGGAGCTGGTAGTGGGGTATTGTTCCTTTTTCTTCTTAGTACTGGGGTACCCGCGTCTCACACTATGTTCTCCACTCAAAACGTCCCTATTTTGTAGGTGATCCTTCTTGATATATATATATATATATATATATATATATATATATATATATATATATATATATATATATATATATATATATATATATATATATATATATATATATATATATATATATATATATATATATATATATATATATATATATATATATATATATATATATATATATATATATATATATATATATATATATATATATATATATATATATATATATATATATATATATATATATATATATATATATATATATATATATATATATATATATATATATATATATATATCAAGAAGGATCACCTACAAAATAGGGACGTTTTGAGTGGAGAACATAGTGTGAGACGCGGGTACCCCAGTACTAAGAAGAAAAAGGAACAATACCCCACTACCAGCTCCATAAGGATGATCACCATTTTGATGTAAGAATAGAATTAAGTTATTCTTTAGTTAAAATTTAAAAAGTGAAAACAATACAAATCTCAAAGAAAGGAAGAATTTATAAAATACAAAAATAGAAAGTAAATTTTTTTTTAAAAGAAGAACGTAATGAAAATTTCAAAGAAAGAAATATAATAGAATCCAATTAAATTATAAATCTTATGAAAAAGTGAAATGAATCAACAGTAAATTAGACAAGTAAATTTTAAAGAATTAAATTTAGGAAAATACTAGAAAAAGCGAATGAATTTCAAAAGTGAAAACAATTAAAACTAAACTTAGAAGTTAAAATTTAAAGAATCAAAATTAAGAAAAAAATTTGCTGAAACGTGAATCAATTTAAAAATTTTTTTTATCTCTTTTAAATGAGAAAGTGAAAATTATTCAATTTAATAAATAAATTTCCAATTTAGAAAATTTTTGCTTCAAACGTGAATCAATTTAAAATTTTCTTTTTCTAAATCCTATGAGAAAGTGAAAATTATTAAATTTAATAAGTAAATTTCCAATTTAGGAAATTTTTGCTTCAAAAGTGAATCAATTTGAAAGTATTAATATCTCTTCAAGATCAAACAAATATTACATTTTAGAACTACTATTGCGATTCCTCCAATAGAAATAAGAAAAACTTTAATACAAATATAATTTTTATTAATATAACAAATAATGTATAATCCTAATAATTTGGTCAGGCCTCCAGTCCTGAATGTAAATCCAGCTCCTAGTAATGAAAATAATAGAAACATGGAAGAAATGATAGCTAGAATTTGCGCACAGCAATGTCAAATCGCAATTAATCAGATACTAGATCCTAACGCAAACATAGGAGGTATAGATCAGGTAATAGAAGAAAGATATAGAAACGACTTAGCTGATTTAGATAAAGTCCCTGACGTTGTTAGGAATATAAGGGAATTCTCCGGAAACCCCTCAGAGTTTAGCTCTTGGAAAAAGAGTATAGATAGAATCCTTGGACTATACGACTCTAAGAAGGGAACCCCAAAATATTTTGCAATACTAAATACGATTCGAAATAAAATTGTCGGTTGTGCAGACGCGGCACTAGAAGCCTACAACACTCCCTTGAATTGGGAATGCATAACAAAATGCCTTGCATTGCATTATGCAGACAAAAGGGATTTGACCACCCTAGAGTACCAAATGAGCACTCTAGTACAAGGCAATAGTAAAGTCCAAGACTTTTATCAGGAGGTATATTCTTATCTGTCACTCATTATGAACAAATTGTCATGCATGGACGTAAGCAGGGAAGCGCTCGACCTGCTCGCGCAAACATATAGGGATAAAGCATTAGACGTTTTCATTAGAGGTTTGAAGGGCAATATGTCACTACATCTCGGCATGAAGGAACCTAAAGATCTCCCACAAGCGCTTCACTTATGCTTGAAAATGGAGAACCAATTCGTGCGAACTCAATTTGTAAACTCAAATAAGAATAACAATCATAAGCCTATATCACAACCATTGAATAGAGTACAATATCAGGATAAACAGCAAAGAAATTTGTACCCTCAACTGGCTCATATGCCACAACCATCTCATAATTCTCAACAATTCAGACCAGCTCTTGCTATGAGATACTACAACAATCCTAATCAAACACCATATGTACAAAGGTATCCAAACCCAAATTTTGGTCCACCACGGCCAAACGCCCCAAAGCCCCAACCACGTCCTGAGCCTATGGACGTGGATACTTCCATGAGGTCAAGGGCTGTGAACTATATAAATAGGCCAGCCCAAAATAATCAATTTTTCGGCAAAAGACCAGCCGCTTAGCCCGAACACCTTCGAGGCGCACAAAAGATGCAAAGAAACTTCCATTTACAAACCGAAAGAGATGTAAATTTTAACGACAACCAGTGCGAAGAATTAGAAAATTACGAAGAAGAAGAGGAACTCCCAACATTAGACGACTACCTTCAGAACCAAACAGAGACATTAGAAACAGAAACTCAAGAATTCGTAGACATACATTTTTTAGACCAGTAGATTCGTCCCTACCTTATTTTGAGTGCAGGACGAATACAGGACAAATTTTAAACTTTCTTATCGACACCGGTTCAAACAAGAACTACATTGTGCCTAGCTTAGTACGAAATCCTATGCCAAACCAAAACTGCTTTTTTGCAAATTCAGTAGGTGGAAATAATAAAATCACCCACCACACATTCATTAAGCTATTCAGCAAAGACACTAGCAAAATAAAATTTTATCTGATACCAACGTTAAATACTTTCCATGGTATCTTAGGAAATGATACTTTAAAAGAACTATCAGCCATTATTTACTTAGCAGATAATTACATGCTGATCAATAAAAATATCAAAGTTCGAATAAAGCAAAAGATTTCGCAAGCAGTAAATAACATCAATATCAGGACAGATCATTTAACACAAAAACAGAAAGACAAACTACAAGAAGTTATTGGATGTCATAAATCCTTGTTTAGTGAGCCTAATGAGAATCTCACATATACCACAGCCGTAGTTGCTGACATTCAAACAAAAACCAATGAACCTATATATTCTAGATACTATCCTTATCCTGTACAACTAAAAGACGAGGTTGAAAAACAAATACAAGACCTCTTGAAACAAGGTATCATCCGACCCTCTAGGTCACCATATAACTCGCCTATTTGGATAGTGCCCAAGAAAACTGATGCCTCAGGTCAGAAAAAGTATAGGATGGTAATCGACTATAGGAAGTTAAATGAACAGACATTACCGGACAAATATCCCATCCCAGAAATCAATGATGTTCTCCTACAATTGGGACAAAACAAATTTTTTTCAGTGCTAGACCTTAAAAGCGGGTTCCACCAAATACCGCTAAGGGAAGCCGATAGACAAAAGACAGCATTCTCAGTCAACAATGGTAAATACGAGTTTACCAGATTACCATTTGGCTTAAGAAATGCGCCCTCCATATTTCAGCGAACACTGGACGATATACTGAGGAAATGGATAGGAAAAATTTGTTTTGTTTACATGGACGATATCATAATATTCTCCAAAAGTGAAGAAGACCATTATAGAAATATAGATACCATTTTCGGAACTCTCAGACTTTCAAACATGAAAGTTCAGTTAGATAAATGTGAGTTCTTAAAAAGAGAAGTGGAATTTTTGGGATTCATCATTTCAGATGAAGGAATAAAAACCAACCCCAAAAAAGTAGAAGCAATCCTAAATTTCCCAACACCGAAAACACTAAAAGATCTAAGATCATTTTTGGGATTGTCAAACTACTACAGACGCTTTGTCAGAGATTATGCTAAAATTGCAAAGCCCCTGACAATGCTTTTGAGAGGGGAGGCAGGACGTTCGTCTAAATATATGTCAAAAAAGATAACAATTGATTTAGATCAAGAAGCAATGGACACATTTATAAAACTAAAGACCATATTGACTTCTGACGATGTTATGTTAGCGTACCCAGACTTTAATAAAGAATTTACCCTCACGACAGATGCTTCTAACTATGCACTGGGAGCAGTGTTATCCCAAGAAAATAGACCTATTGTATTTCTATCAAGAACCCTTAGCAAAGCGGAAGAGCACTACGTTACAAACGAAAGAGAAATGCTTGCCATCGTATGGGCGTTAAAGTCGCTAAGGAATTACCTTTATGGCTCCGCAAAGTTAAAGATATTTACAGACGATCTTCCTCTGACTTACGCTTTAAATAACAAAAATGCGAATTTTATATATATATATATATATATATATATATATATATATATATATATATATATATATATATATATATATATATATATATATATATATATATATATATATATATATATATATATATATATATATATATATATATATATATATATATATATATATATATATATATATATATATATATATATATATATATATATATATATATATATATATATATATATATATATATATATATATATATATATATATATATATATATATATATATATATATATATATATATATATATATATATATATATATATATATATATATATATATATATATATATATATATATATATAAAATATATATAAAATCCCCAAGTTGTGTTCTTCTCCGCAGAGCTTACAGCTAGCGTGGAGTTTTTCTTGAGAGGTATACATTTGAACTGAAGCTTGCAATTTGTTCTGGCTTAAAATAGAGGATTTTGAATCTTTGATAGTGGAAATTCTCTCAACTACTTCGCATCGCTTAAGCAAAAAATCACTCAGCTTGGACCATTTTGGTAGCTCTCTACAGGCATTGAGAGATTGTTTCCATTGAGCCAAAGTCTCATGTGGGAGCTTTGAGTATACTAGATTTACCAACATGGGATCCCAACCCTCGTACGATACCCCTAATGTCTGTAGCATTGCTAGACAATCCGTCACTGAACTGTGAATCTCCTGTAATGATTCACTATCTTCAGTTTTTGCAGCAGGGATGTTGAATAGATTTCGGATTTGGTTGTCCACTAGGACACGAATATTTTCATATCTCAACTTAAGAGCCTCCCATGCTAACTTAAAATTGTCATCTGTGAGAGGGAATCTTTTGACGATCGCGCCTGCAGTTCCGGTGGTTTTGTTTCGGAGGTGGTATAATTTTTCTGCTGGAGTCAACCTTGGGTGATTGATGTAGACTGCCGTGAACATGTCACGAAAGGGTGGCCAGTCTTCGTATCCTCCAGAGAAGAATACCTGGGTGTCACATGGCGGGAGTTTAAGGCCAGTATTAAATAGTTCATTAGGAACATTTTGAGATGTGTTACTAGTTGAAGGCTCAACACTACTTTTTAATGTGTTCATGTTGTCGATAAGCTTGGCAATTGTTTCGTAGTATATATCTACGCCAGAGTCGAACTGTTCTTGGGTCTTCGTTTTAGAGATTTCGCCCAGTTCTGACAACATTAGCTTTTTGAAGGACTTTTCGGCTCTAAAAATTCTTCAGAATATGTCACTGATTTTGTTATCTGACATTTCTTGCAAAAGGATGTCAGGTTTTTTATATCGAACTCGAATCTTTTTTCGAGGTCCGACATTTTTAGAAGTTTGGAATTTAGGGTAAGAGAAGTTTAACAGGATTTTAATTAACAAGCTAGTTGTTTGAATAGCCTATGAGGATTACAGTGAGAATGGTATAAAAGCTAGAGTTGAAAAATCCTTTGTAATTTGGATTTATACTAACTTTTCAGCGGTAATGGCTCGGAATTGAAACTTCCTAAAAGCCTTTTGTTAAGGTGGAACAGGATCTTTGTAATGGCGACTACTTTTATAGTGAAAGTATCAGCGGGAATTGGCTCGGAATGTTAATCCCTAAAAGCTTTTGTTCGGGTTGAGACAGAAAGTCCTTGTAATTTGGACTACTTTCGCGGTGAAAGTAATAGCGGTATTCAGCTCGGAATTAATTTCCTAAAAGCTTTTTATTTCAATTTAGAGAGTCCTTTGTAAATTGGACCACTTTCGCGGTGAAAGTAATAGCGGTATTCAGCTCGGAATTAATTTCCTAAAAGCTTTTTATTTAAATTTAGAGAGTCCTTTGTAAATTGGACCACTTTCGCGGTGAAAGTAATAGCGGTATTCAGCTCGGAATTAATTTCCTAAAAGCTTTTTATTTAAATATAGAGAGTCCTTTGTAAATTGGACCACTTTCGCGGTGAAAGTAATAGCGGTATTCAGCTCGGAATTAATTTCCTAAAAGCTTTTTATTTAAATATAGAGAGTCCTTTGTAATTTGGACTCAAATGTTTATTTGCAAATAAACGTTTAAAATTTTCAATGTATTTTGAATTTTGACTACTTTGATTTGCAATTAAGTAGAGCTATGGACTGTATTTAATACTTTGTAGAGATTATAAAAAAGAGATATTGTTGAAACGATATGTAAACAGTGCAAACGAATGGTTTTGCGCAACGTGAAAACCTTTAATAAGTGCAATCAATTTTTGAGATATCGATTTGTGATGAGTTAGATGCAAATAACTAGCGATTTAAATGTGATGTATAAGTATGTGACTTACGTGGTTGTTGCTGGAGAATTATCCTTTATTTTTATTTGCATGTTGATTGTTTTGATTCGATGATTAATTAATTAATTATTTAAAGTTTAAATTTCTTCCAAATATTTATATATTTGTGTAATTTATTACCAAATTGTTTTTTTATTTTTATTTTTTTGAACCGTGATAGTTTGTGTAAAATTATCCGTTTATTTTGATTACTGTTTCAATAGCAACAGTTTGTATTTCTATTTAGCCAAATTTTATTTTTTAATAGCCAAATTTTTAGTTTTAATTTAACCGGGGGAAAAAAAAATTTGTATTAGTTAGCAAAATTTTTAGTTTTTGTAAGACCAAATTTTTGAAATTGTTTCTGAATGTCAAATGAAATGAAGTGTTAATGAGTGTTTATTCCTGAATATTTAAAATTTTTCTTGTGGTTTTCTTTTTAATGACTCGGCAACACTTTTCTATTTATTGCTAAATAAATATGTATGTCGGTATAAATAAATACCTTTTTCTTTCCTTATGCACAACAAATTGTATTGGTTTCTTTTAGTTTGAGCTTTTATTATTGTTTTTATAACTTTTAAATTGTGTTTGACTTTAACTGCAGAAGGCTTTTGATCAATTTATTTTTACACTTGGTCTTATATTTCAATATATTTATTTTATTTATTTCAATATAATCTGTATAGTTGGTTTTTGTTGCTTCTATTAATGGTTACACTGTGTTTGTGTGTTCACTATATACTTGCCTTTGTAAAGATTCTTTATGTACTTCCACATTTGGTTTGAGCTTGAACATTTGTTTGATCCGACTTTGCTTGTGTGCGATGTTATCTATGATCAAACATGTGTGTTGTGGAAATGATTATTAAGTTTGTGTTTGTCGCTTAGATCAATGATGTTAATGTTGGATGCCTTTAATTCTCTTGTTTGGTTTGATGTTCTATGCTCTTTTTCTGTTTTTTTTTTGCTTTGCCTTTTCTTCTATGACTGTTCTTTTTACCAAAAAAAAAAATTTTTGTTGGAATGCACTTTCAAGAAGAATTAACGGTTAAAGAATTTTTTTAATTTATGTATGTACCAAATTTTAAGATTTTTTTGTTGTTGTGGCTGTATTTAACTGATTTTTGTCACATTAAATTTGGCAAATTTCTTTGGAATTTCTCCTTTTTATTGTTGTAATTTAACTGTAGTTTTTAGACAAAATTTTTAAGCAGGTATTTTTTATTTAATTTTTTAGGTTTTTATTGTTGCTATTTAGACTGTAAGTATGTTTTAAATTTGGCAATTTTTTTACACTTTTTATCGATTTTATTTAGTTTTTTTTAGAAAATTGAAAATATAAGTTTGTAAATCGTAGGTATAACTTTATTGTAGTTATATGAATTTAATAGTTATCACTTTTTTGCGTTTGCACTCGAGATTTTTGTACCTAAGAACGTATTTTTCTTTTGCGTACTTACTTTGCCAAGACTTTTAACTGCTTGTTTTCCCGTCGCATTCTTAAGTATGACTGACCTTTTTCGTTGATTCCTATCAATAATGGACGAGTATGTAAAGCAATAATTCTCTTTTAATGTGGGAAGAAAAAAGTGATGATTCGCATATGCATGCAATAAAGGTGACCAGTTCGTTTAGTTGAAGGACCAATGTTAGATCTATCTGGGGTGTTGGACGAATATAATTACAGCCACAGGGAAGGGAGCTGCTTATTATATTCCTATGGTTACCTTGCCTGAATGAATGTATGTATGTAGAACTTTCTGCCGTATGTGAGTATGTACAACTCCGTTGGTAATTTTATAACCGTTGTATATTATAAATTTAGATAAAGGTGGAATTATTTAAATGTTGTTTAGTCGATGCAAATAAATAATAGCTACAAACCAAAGGTAAGCTGTTTAACTTATGTTTGATTCTATGGAGAACAATAAAACTCAGAGTCAAGGTTAAGTTTAAATTTAAGGCAAATATTAATTTATTAGTCAGCGATGCTGATCGTTTGAATATTCAAGCTAAAAGTGATTTACGAACAAATTCATTTAATGCCACGAAGGCTTTAACAATATAAAACCTGCATTAATTGGCGCAAAAAGTTTTGACAATTCATGATGGTACTTTTATTCAAATTTGACATAAAGTTTTAGGGTTTCTTAATCTATTTTTATTAACTAGTTCATGCAATGCTTTTCTAACTTTAGAATGTAACGTTAATAATTGAAATTTAAAATATAAACTGGGATATGAATTTTAAGAATTTGAATTGGAATAAAAATAAAATAAATTTCTTTATGCGAATTTATACATGCCGCCACTCCTTGCAGCTATGCAATAAAAAAAAGGGTTGACGAGTTAAGGGCATGAGGCTGAACATAAGACTGCAGCCAGCGAGCGTATAGCTTCGGATATCACCTTTTGGTTGGGGTGTATTTTTGCCCTTGATGTTTTCTTCTGGGTTTTGGGTTTTCCTTTTCGTTGAGGGTCTGACGTAGCATGATGCTTTTCTTCCGATTTTCTTCCAATTCGGTCGTTGATGGAACGATGTGGTGAAGATTCTCGTGTCTTAACACTGCGGTGCAATAAGGTGTGGTGGAGGGACCCACATTTCAAACAAGTGTCTTTGCTGCCACAATTCCTTAGCAAGTGAGTTCTCGCCAGACAGTTTAGGCAGTATCTATGACGGCGAACTACTTGGTTTCTCTTTGACACAGCCATGGCAATAAATTTTGCGCAAAATCGCAGTGAGTGGTAGCGATGACAAACCTGACACTGATGTACCGCAGGGTCACGGGGCTTCTGTTTTCGTTGACTGTAAAAGAGAAAAGATGCGTGTGTTGGAAGATGTTGACAGAAATAAGGATAAGAAGTAATCGATATGCTGAAAAGGCAGATAGTTAGAACGTATGGAAAGCAATATATATGATAAGCAAACACATCTGCGATGATAGGTAAATATATGATGAGAAATGAATAGCTAGGCAATATATTACTGCAAAGATGATGACTGCACGTCATGTAGGAGAAACGGAGCAGTACATAATGGGCTTAGTCGGAAACTTCTGGGGACCTGTTAAACGGTAAATAACACAACTTTGCGATGGGGCGTTTGGCTATACTGATCGTGGTACGTACATCTACCACCCGAATACGGCCATCGGGTCCACAATGAACTGCTTCGACTCTTCCTAACCGCCATTCACTAGGAGGTAGAAGATCATCCATCACCACCACGAAATCTCCTATTTGTAAACTAGGAGTGAAGAAATTCCATTTGAATCTTTTGTGCAGTGATCGAAGATACTCTTTCCATCGTATCGCGAATTGGTGGTGGATGGCTTTGAGTTTTTTCCATCGGGATGCAAGGGAGATATTCTCTCGGATTGGCTCAGGAAGAGCTAGTAAAGGTCCGCCCCGCAAGAAATGGCCTGGGGTTAACGCGGTTAAGTCTTCGGGATTTTCAGATAAGGGGGAAAGAGGCCGAGAGTTCAATACCCCTTCAATTCGGGCTAAGACGGTGCTAAACTCTTCAAAGGTGAAACGCTGTGCCCCAGCGACTCGTTTAAGATGCGCTTTAAAACTTTTGACGGCCGCCTCCCACAAACCTCCCATGTGCTGAGCGTGCGGAGGTATAAACGACCATTCAAAACCATGGGTAACGTACTTGTCTGCAATATCGCTGGCAACCGATTTAATGAAAATATGAAATTCTTTGCGTAGCGTTCGGCTTGTACCCACGAAATTTCGACCATTATCTGAGACGATTTTATGAGGAAGCCCTCTTCTACCTACGAACCTGGAAAACGTGGCATGAAAGGCGGCAGTGGAAAGGTCTGAACACGCTTCGAGATGTACCGCTCTAGTTGCAAAGCACACGAAGACGCACGCATAGCCTTTTAAAATTGGAGCTTTTCTAAGTGGGGAGCTTTTCAACTCAAAAGGTCCCGCGAAATCAACCCCTGTAGTGTGAAAAGGAACAGAGAGCGTGCATCGATCAGTAGGTAGTCCAGCCATGATTTGTTCGCAAGATTTTCGTTTGTGGATTATGCAAGTTTTGCAATACCGAATTATTTTTCTGACACGAAGTTTGAGGCGGATAATATAAAATTCGTTTTGAATCAGTCGACACATGAGATTGCAGTCTCCGTGAGCTAAGAAATCATGTAAATATTTTAGAAACAATTCACAAAAATAAGAGTCTCGAGGTAGAATGATGGGGAATCGCTCCTTATACGGTAAAGGAGAATTAGCTAATCTACCGTTGACGCGTAAGATTCCATTGGGATCCAAAAAGGGATTAAGTGTAAGTACGGAACTGTCTTTTGGGATAGCGTTCGCATTGAGTAAAGCGGAGTACTCCTTGCGATAGTAGGTTTCTTGAGATAAAATAATTAATCTTGATTTTACCGACGTGATTTCTTCGTGGCTAAGTTGAGTGCTCGGGTAAGATAATGAAAAGGTAGGGTTAGCGAATGAACGCTTAAAATAGCGAATGAAGCGAAAGACGTATGCTAAAACTCTTAAAGCTCGCGTATATGAGGAGAAGTTATTCAGCAGATCATTGGAGGCTACGATAGACGGTAAACTAACGACCGGTGGAATTAGTTTGGAGTTTGCAGATTCATCGCATGGTTTAACTTGGTTGTTTTCGTCTCTCGATACGCTCGAGGAATTAGTTCGTGGCCATTCAGTGTCTGGGTTAGTAAGCCAGCAAGGCCCATTCCACCATTGGCTATTATGGATGAGCTCCTGAGGTTTGCATCCTCTCGAGCCGTAGTCTGCGGGATTAAAATGAGTGGGAACGTGGCGCCATTTTGCGGTTGGAAGCAGTTTATGAATTTGAGCGATTCGATTAGAAACATAAACTTCTTTCCACGTCGCCGGAGGTTTCGCTATCCATCCGAGCACAATTTACGAATCGCACCAGAGAATTATTGGGCAATTGTTTAATTCAAGAGACGCTATAGTGTGTTGAACAAGTTTTGTCAAAACCGCGCCTGAGAGTTCTAACCTAGGTAGTGTGGTACCGGTTAAGGGTGCAACTTCAGTTTTGGAAACCAATAGATTACAGAATACCACATGAGAAGTGGTTTCTACACGCATGTAAACTGCTGCACAGTAAGCAAGTTTTGAGGCATCGCAAAATCCGTGCAATTGGATGCTGTCAGCGGGAGTAAACTGAATCCATCGAGGAATTTGGATTTTTTCTACGTTCGGCAGATCGTGAACGATTTCATTCCAGACACGGAGAGCGTCTGCACTTGTTGGATCATCCCAATCTGTTCGCTCTAACCAGAGCTGCTGAATGAGAATTTTCCCTTTTATGATTACGGGAGAAATCCAGCCTGCTAGGTCGAACAGCTTCGCCACAGACGAAAGTACTTGGCGTTTAGTGACAATTTGGTTAATAATGATCGGCTCAAAAGCATAAGTAAAGACGTCTTGCAGCGCGTTCCAGCGAATACCGAGAGTTTTCGCCGCGCTAGCATAATAGAATTTGAGGAAGTTGGAGTCATACAAATCATCTAAGGGGAAAGAGTTTAGTAGGCGGGAGTCATTGGAACACATTTTCTTCAACAGAAAACCTGCGGATTCAAGGCTATTGATTAACTCCTTTTGGGCCTCAAGAGCATTTTCAATGGAATGACCTCCTGTTAAAATATCATCTACGTAGGTTTCCTTACGCAGGATAGACGAGGCTTTTGATTGTCGTCTGCTAACTGTAGTAGAGTTCGAATGGCCAAGAACGGTGCGCAGTTTATTCCGAATGTGACAGTTTTTAACTGGTAGTCCTTGATAGCCTCCCGGGGGGATTTTTGAAAGAGAATTCTTTGGTAGGGTCAATCAATGATTTATGAGGATTTGTCGGTACATTTTTTGTATGTCACCGCTGAAAACATATTTATAAAATCTCCAGTTCAGAATAACTGTCATTAAATCGGCTTGTAAGGTTGGGCCTGTACATAATACATCATTTAGGGAATATCCAGATTTAGTTTTCCTAGAGGCGTTGAAAACTACCCTTACTTTTGTAGACTTGCTTTCTGGACGGATCACCGCGTGATGGGCAAGATAGAAAGAGCTACATTTGCCTTCAGAAAAGTATTCTCGGGAAGTCGTAGTGGAGATTGAGGGAAGGATTTTTAATTAAAGTTTTCTCCATGTTCGCATACTGACTAAGTGCTACGAATCTTGATGGACCGAGAAAACGAGTTTCAGGGAAATCGTTTCGAAATGGTAATCTTACCATATAGCGACCATTGGCTAGCCGTTTTGTTGTTTGTGTATAAAATTGCTCACAATATTTATCTTCTGATGATAGGGGCCGAGCAGACAAAGAGTATTCTTCCTGCTCCCAGAATTTTCTAAGTAGCGTATCTAAGTTGGATTCTTGTTCTGAATGGGTGACTGTTGAGAATGAATATATGGGTTGCGTTTTGATTGGACCACTGAGGACCCAGCCGAAAACTGTTTTATATGCGGACGCTGAACCACAAACATCGCACTTAATGCCATCAAGATTAATGTAGCGTTCACAGTCATTGTCCAGAATTAAGTCGATAGATGATGAAGTGTTGAAATTAGGATCTGCCAAGTCAATGTCATGCAGATCGACAGGATTAACTATTTTAAATGAACTGGATGGTATTTTGTTGGTAACTTTAGGTAACACTATAGCGGTGATGGGAAGTTTAAAATCAGATTTGGTTGATACCAAAGTGAAATCGCATTCTTTCTTAGCCGTTTGGCTTTGGCCACCGACGCCCACGATTTCGAAGCAAGATTTTCTGAATGGAATGCTTAAGCTTTGCTGCGTTCTTTCAGAGATGAAAGTTCTTTCGGAGCCGGGATCGATAAGAGCTCTAATCGTGAAGAGTTCGCCACTGATTTCTATTTGAACTAAGGCAGTTCTCAAGAGAATATTTGTATTATTAGCAGCAAAATTAGAATGAATCTGAGAAGATTTCAAGGGATTTGAAGTTGACGGCAATACTTTTGGCTCAAATGAGTTATTAGATTGTTGTGAGATTCTGAAAGTGGACTGTTGGTTTTGGGCGATCTGTTCGCTTTGATTGTGAGGGTTTTTATCAGATGTTTTGCGCATGTGAAGCAAAGTGTGGTGTCTTTTCCCACAATTAAGGCATGTGTGTTTACTTTTGCAGTTCGTTTTAAAATGAGACGGGGAGAGGCAATTGTTGCAAAACTGATTTTTAAAAATGAAGTCTACACGCTCTTGAATCGTGATTTTTTTAAATTTTCCGCAAATCCTCAAGTTGTGTTCTTCTCCGCAGAGTTTACAGCTAGCGTGGATTTTTTTTTTGTGAGGTATACATTTGAACTGAAGCTTGCAATTTGTTCTGGCTTACAATAGAGGATTTTGAATCTTTGATAGTGGAAATTCTCTCAACTACTTTGCATCGCTTAAGCAAAAAATAACTCAGCTTGGACCATTTTGGTAGCTCTCTACAGGCATTGAGAGATTGTTTCCATTGAGCCAAAGTCTCATGTGGGAGCTTTGAGTATACTAGATTTACCAACATGGGATCCCAACCCTCGTACGATACCCCTAATGTCTGTAGCATTGCTAGACAATCCGTCACTGAACTGTGAATCTCCTGTAATGATTCACTATCTTCAGTTTTTGCAGCAGGGATGTTGAATAGATTTCGGATTTGGTTGTCCACTAGGACACGAATATTTTCATATCTCAACTTAAGAGCCTCCCATGCTAACTTAAAATTGTCATCTGTGAGAGGGAATCTTTTGACGATCGCGCCTGCAGTTCCGGTGGTTTTGTTTCGGAGGTGGTATAATTTTTCTGCTGGAGTCAACCTTGGGTGATTGATGTAGACTGCCGTGAACATGTCACGAAAGGGTGGCCAGTCTTCGTATCCTCCAGAGAAGAATACCTGGGTGTCACATGGCGGGAGTTTAAGGCCAGTATTAAATAGTTCATTAGGAACATTTTGAGATGTGTTACTAGTTGAAGGCTCAACACTACTTTTTAATGTGTTCATGTTGTCGATAAGCTTGGCAATTGTTTCGTAGTATATATCTACGCCAGAGTCGAACTGTTCTTGGGTCTTCGTTTTAGAGGTTTCGCCCAGTTCTGACAACATTAGCTTTTTGAAGGACTTTTCGGCTCTAAAAATTCTTCAGAATATGTCACTGATTTTGTTATCTGACATTTCTTGCAAAAGGATGTCAGGTTTTTTATATCGAACTCGAATCTTTTTTCGAGGTCCGACATTTTTAGAAGTTTGGAATTTAGGGTAAGAGAAGTTTAACAGGATTTTAATTAACAAGCTAGTTGTTTGAATAGCCTATGAGGATTACAGTGAGAATGGTATAAAAGCTAGAGTTGAAAAATCCTTTGTAATTTGGATTTATACTAACTTTTCAGCGGTAATGGCTCGGAATTGAAACTTCCTAAAAGCCTTTTGTTAAGGTGGAACAGGATCTTTGTAATGGCGACTACTTTTATAGTGAAAGTATCAGCGGGAATTGGAATGTTAATTCCTAAAAGCTTTTGTTCGGGTTGAGACAGAAAGTCCTTGTAATTTGGACTACTTTCGCGGTGAAAGTAATAGCGGTATTCAGCTCGGAACAGCTCTATGGAGAACAATAAAACTCAGAGTCAAGGTTAAGTTTAAATTTAAGGCAAATATTAATTTATTAGTCAGCGATGCTGATCGTTTGAATATTCAAGCTAAACGTGATTTACGAACAAATTCATTTAATGCCACGAAGGCTTTAACAATATAAAACCTGCATTAATTGGCGCAAAAAGTTTTGACAATTCATGATGGTACTTTTATTCAAATTTGACATAAAGTTTTAGGGTTTCTTAATCTATTTTTATTAACTAGTTCATGCAATGCTTTTCTAACTTTAGAATGTAACGTTAATAATTGAAATTTAAAATTTAAACTGGGATATGAATTTTAAGAATTTGAATTGGAATAAAAATAGAATAAATTTCTTTATGCGAATTTATACATGCCGCCACTCCTTGCAGCTATGCAATAAAAAAAAGGGTTGACGAGTTAAGGGCATGAGGCTGAACATAAGACTGCAGCCAGCGAGCGTATAGCTTCGGATATCACCTTTTGGTTGGGGTGTATTTTTGCCCTTGATGTTTTCTTCTGGGTTTTGGGTTTTCCTTTTCGTTGAGGGTCTGACGTAGCATGATGCTTTTCTTCCGATTTTCTTCCAATTCGGTCGTTGATGGAACGATGTGGTGAAGATTCTCGTGTCTTAACACTGCGGTGCAATAAGGTGTGGTGGAGGGACCCACATTTCAAACAAGTGTCTTTGCTGCCACAATTCCTTAGCAAGTGAGTTCTCGCCAGACAGTTTAGGCAGTATCTATGACGGCGAACTACTTGGTTTCTCTTTGACACAGCCATGGCAATAAATTTTGCGCAAAATCGCAGTGAGTGGTAGCGATGACAAACCTGACACTGATGTACCGCAGGGTCACGGGGCTTCTGTTTTCGTTGACTGTAAAAGAGAAAAGATGCGTGTGTTGGAAGATGTTGACAGAAATAAGGATAAGAAGTAATCGATATGCTGAAAAGGCAGATAGTTAGAACGTATGGAAAGCAATATATATGATAAGCAAACACATCTGCGATGATAGGTAAATATATGATGAGAAATGAATAGCTAGGCAATATATTACTGCAAAGATGATGACTGCACGTCATGTAGGAGAAACGGAGCAGTACATAATGGGCTTAGTCGGAAACTTCTGGGGACCTGTTAAACGGTAAATAACACAACTTTGCGATGGGGCGTTTGGCTATACTGATCGTGGTACGTACATCTACCACCCGAATACGGCCATCGGGTCCACAATGAACTGCTTCGACTCTTCCTAACCGCCATTCACTAGGAGGTAGAAGATCATCCATCACCACCACGAAATCTCCTATTTGTAAACTAGGAGTGGAGAAATTCCATTTGAATCTTTTGTGCAGTGATCGAAGATACTCTTTCCATCGTATCGCGAATTGGTGGTGGATGGCTTTGAGTTTTTTCCATCGGGATGCAAGGGAGATATTCTCTCGGATTGGCTCAGGAAGAGCTAGTAAAGGTCCGCCCCGCAAGAAATGGCCTGGGGTTAACGCGGTTAAGTCTTCGGGATTTTCAGATAAGGGGGAAAGAGGCCGAGAGTTCAATACCCCTTCAATTCGGGCTAAGACGGTGCTAAGCTCTTCAAAGGTGAAACGCTGTGCCCCAGCGACTCGTTTAAGATGCGCTTTAAAACTTTTGACGGCCGCCTCCCACAAACCTCCCATGTGCTGAGCGTGCGGAGGTATAAACGACCATTCAAAACCATGGGTAACGTACTTGTCTGCAATATCGCTGGCAACCGATTTAATGAAAATATGAAATTCTTTGCGTAGCGTTCGGCTTGTACCCACGAAATTTCGACCATTATCTGAGACGATTTTATGAGGAAGCCCTCTTCTACCTACGAACCTGGAAAACGTGGCATGAAAGGCGGCAGTGGAAAGGTCTGAACACGCTTCGAGATGTACCGCTCTAGTTGCAAAGCACACGAAGACGCACGCATAGCCTTTTAAAATTGGAGCTTTTCTAAGTGGGGAGCTTTTCAACTCAAAAGGTCCCGCGAAATCAACCCCTGTAGTGTGAAAAGGAACAGAGAGCGTGCATCGATCAGTAGGTAGTCCAGCCATGATTTGTTCGCAAGATTTTCGTTTGTGGATTATGCAAGTTTTGCAATACCGAATTATTTTTCTGACACGAAGTTTGAGGCGGATAATATAAAATTCGGTTTGAATCAGTCGACACATGAGATTGCAGTCTCCGTGAGCTAAGAAATCATGTAAATATTTTAGAAACAATTCACAAAAATAAGAGTCTCGAGGTAGAATGATGGGGAATCGCTCCTTATACGGTAAAGGAGAATTAGCTAATCTACCGTTGACGCGTAAGATTCCATTGGGATCCAAAAAGGGATTAAGTGTAAGTACGGAACTGTCTTTTGGGATAGCGTTCGCATTGAGTAAAGCGGAGTACTCCTTGCGATAGTAGGTTTCTTGAGATAAAATAATTAATCTTGATTTTACCGACGTGATTTCTTCGTGGCTAAGTTGAGTGCTCGGGTAAGATAATGAAAAGGTAGGGTTAGCGAATGAACGCTTAAAATAGCGAATGAAGCGAAAGACGTATGCTAAAACTCTTAAAGCTCGCGTATATGAGGAGAAGTTATTCAGCAGATCATTGGAGGCTACGATAGACGGTAAACTAACGACCGGTGGAATTAGTTTGGAGTTTGCAGATTCATCGCATGGTTTAACTTGGTTGTTTTCGTCTCTCGATACGCTCGAGGAATTAGTTCGTGGCCATTCAGTGTCTGGGTTAGTAAGCCAGCAAGGGCCATTCCACCATTGGCTATTATGGATGAGCTCCTGAGGTTTGCATCCTCTCGAGCCGTAGTCTGCGGGATTAAAATGAGTGGGAACGTGGCGCCATTTTGCGGTTGGAAGCAGTTTATGAATTTGAGCGATTCGATTAGAAACATAAACTTCTTTCCACGTCGCCGGAGGTTTCGCTATCCATCCGAGCACAATTTACGAATCGCACCAGAGAATTATTGGGCAATTGTTTAATTCAAGAGACGCTATAGTGTGTTGAACAAGTTTTGTCAAAACCGCGCCTGAGAGTTCTAACCTAGGTAGTGTGGTAGCGGTTAAGGGTGCAACTTTAGTTTTGGAAACCAATAGATTACAGAATACCACATGAGAAGTGGTTTCTACACGCATGTAAACTGCTGCACAGTAAGCAAGTTTTGAGGCATCGCAAAATCCGTGCAATTGGATGCTGTCAGCGGGAGTAAACTGAATCCATCGAGGAATTTGGATTTTTTCTACGTTCGGCAGATCGTGAACGATTTCATTCCAGACACGGAGAGCGTCTGCACTTATTGGATCATCCCAATCTGCTCGCTCTAACCAGAGCTGCTGAATGAGAATTTTCCCTTTTATGATTACGGGAGAAATCCAGCCTGCTAGGTCGAACAGCTTCGCCACAGACGAAAGTACTTGGCGTTTAGTGACAATTTGGTTAATAATGATCGGCTCAAAAGCATAAGTAAAGACGTCTTGCAGCGCGTTCCAGCGAATACCGAGAGTTTTCGCCGCGCTAGCATAATAGAATTTGAGGAAGTTGGAGTCATACAAATCATCTAAGGGGAAAGAGTTTAGTAGGCGGGAGTCATTGGAACATATTTTCTTCAACAGAAAACCTGCGGATTCAAGGCTATTGATTAACTCCTTTTGGGCCTCAAGAGCATTTTCAATGGAATGACCTCCTGTTAAAATATCATCTACGTAGGTTTCCTTACGCAGGATAGACGAGGCTTTTGATTGTCGTCTGCTAACTGTAGTAGAGTTCGAATGGCCAAGAACGGTGCGCAGTTTATTCCGAATGTGACAGTTTTTAACTGGTAGTCCTTGATAGCCTCCCGGGGGGATTTTTGAAAGAGAATTCTTTGGTAGGGTCAATCAATGATTTATGAGGATTTGTCGGTACATTTTTTGTATGTCACCGCTGAAAACATATTTATAAAATCTCCAGTTCAGAATAACTGTCATTAAATCGGCTTGTAAGGTTGGGCCTGTACATAATACATCATTTAGGGAATATCCAGATTTAGTTTTCCTAGAGGCGTTGAAAACTACCCTTACTTTTGTAGACTTGCTTTCTGGACGGATCACCGCGTGATGGGCAAGATAGAAAGAGCTACATTTGCCTTCAGAAAAGTATTCTCGGGAAGTCGTACTTTCCATGTGATCGAGCGTGAGATATTCAGTTAGGACTTCATTATAGTGGAGATTGAGGGAAGGATTTTTAATTAAAGTTTTCTCCATGTTCGCATACTGACTAAGTGCTACGAATCTTGATGGACCGAGAAAACGAGTTTCAGGGAAATCGTTTCGAAATGGTAATCTTACCATATAGCGACCATTGGCTAGCCGTTTTGTTGTTTGTGTATAAAATTGCTCACAATATTTATCTTCTGATGATAGGGGCCGAGCAGACAAAGAGTATTCTTCCTGCTCCCAGAATTTTCTAAGTAGCGTATCTAAGTTGGATTCTTGTTCTGAATGGGTGACTGTTGAGAATGAATATATGGGTTGCGTTTTGATTGGACCACTGAGGACCCAGCCGAAAACTGTTTTATATGCGGACGCTGAACCACAAACATCGCGCTTAATGCCATCAAGATTAATGTAGCGTTCACAGTCATTGTCCAGAATTAAGTCGATAGATGATGAAGTGTTGAAATTAGGATCTGCCAAGTCAATGTCATGCAGATCGACAGGATTAAGTATTTTAAATGAACTGGATGGTATTTTGTTGGTAACTTTAGGTAACACTATAGCAGTGATGGGAAGTTTAAAATCAGATTTGGTTGATACCAAAGTGAAATCGCATTCTTTCTTAGCCGTTTGGCTTTGGCCACCGACGCCCACGATTTCGAAGCAAGATTTTCTGAATGGAATGCTTAAGCTTTGCTGCGTTCTTTCAGAGATGAAAGTTCTTTCGGAGCCGGGATCGATAAGAGCTCTAATCGTGAAGAGTTCGCCACTGATTTCTATTTGAACTAAGGCAGTTCTCAAGAGAATATTTGTATTATTAGCAGCAAAATTAGAATGAATCTGAGAAGATTTCAAGGGATTTGAAGTTGACGGCAATACTTTTGGCTCAAATGAGTTATTAGATTGTTGTGAGATTCTGAAAGTGGACTGTTGGTTTGGGCGATCTGTTCGCTTTGATTGTGAGGGTTTTTATCAGATGTTTTGCGCATGTGAAGCAAAGTGTGGTGTCTTTTCCCACAATTAAGGCATGTGTGTTTACTTTTGCAGTTCGTTTTAAAATGAGACGGGGAGAGGCAATTGTTGCAAAACTGATTTTTAAAAATGAAGTGTACACGCTCTTGAATCGTGAGTTTTTTAAATTTTCCGCAAATCCTCAAGTTGTGTTCTTCTCCGCAGAGTTTACAGCTAGCGTGGAGTTTTTCTTGTGAGGTATACATTTGAACTGAAGCTTGCAATTTGTTCTGGCTTTAAAATAGAGGATTTTGAATCTTTGATAGTGGAAATTCTCTCAACTACTTCGCATCGCTTAAGCAAAAAATCACTCAGCTTGGACCATTTTGGTAGCTCTCTACAGGCATTGAGAGATTGTTTCCATTGAGCCAAAGTCTCATGTGGGAGCTTTGAGTATACTAGATTTACCAACATGGGATCCCAACCCTCGTACGATACCCCTAATGTCTGTAGCATTGCTAGACAATCCGTCACTGAACTGTGAATCTCCTGTAATGATTCACTATCTTCAGTTTTTGCAGCAGGGATGTTGAATAGATTTCGGATTTGGTTGTCCACTAGGACACGAATATTTTCATATCTCAACTTAAGAGCCTCCCATGCTAACTTAAAATTGTCATCTGTGAGAGGGAATCTTTTGACGATCGCGCCTGCAGTTCCGGTGGTTTTGTTTCGGAGGTGGTATAATTTTTCTGCTGGAGTCAACCTTGGGTGATTGATGTAGACTGCCGTGAACATGTCACGAAAAGGTGGCCAGTCTTCGTATCCTCCAGAGAGGAATACCTGGGTGTCACATGGCGGGAGTTTAAGGCCAGTATTAAATAGTTCATTAGGAACATTTTGAGATGTGTTACTAGTTGAAGGCTCAACACTACTTTTTAATGTGTTCATGTTGTCGATAAGCTTGGCAATTGTTTCGTAGTATATATCTACGCCAGAGTCGAACTGTTCTTGGGTCTTCGTTTTAGAGGTTTCGCCCAGTTCTGACAACATTAGCTTTTCGAAGGACTTTTCGGCTCTAAGCCATCGGGCATCTAAATCCTTCTTTTTTACTTCTAAAAATTCTTCAGAATATGTCACTGATTTTGTTATCTGACATTTCTTGCAAAAGGATGTCAGGTTTTTTATATCGAACTCGAATCTTTTTTCGAGGTCCGACATTTTTAGAAGTTTGGAATTTAGGGTAAGAGAAGTTTAACAGGATTTTAATTAACAAGCTAGTTGTTTGAATAGCCTATGAGGATTACAGTGAGAATGGTATAAAAGCTAGAGTTGAAAAATCCTTTGTAATTTGGATTTATTCTAACTTTTCAGCGGTAATGGCTCGGAATTGAAACTTCCTAAAAGCCTTTTGTTAAGGTGGAACAGGATCTTTGTAATGGCGACTACTTTTATAGTGAAAGTATCAGCGGGAATTGGCTCGGAATGTTAATTCCTAAAAGCTTTTATGCGGGTTGAGACAGAAAGTCCTTGTAATTTGGACTACTTTCGCGGTGAAAGTAATAGCGGTATTCAGCTCGGAATTAATTTCCTAAAAGCTTTTTATTTCAATTTAGAGAGTCCTTTGTAAATTGGACCACTTTCGCGGTGAAAGTAATAGCGGTATTCAGCTCGGAATTAATTTCCTAAAAGCTTTTTATTTAAATTTAGAGAGTCCTTTGTAAATTGGACCACTTTCGCGGTGAAAGTAATAGCGGTATTCAGCTCGGAATTAATTTCCTAAAAGCTTTTTATTTAAATATAGAGAGTCCTTTGTAAATTGGACCACTTTCGCGGTGAAAGTAATAGCGGTATTCAGCTCGGAATTAATTTCCTAAAAGCTTTTTATTTAAATATAGAGAGTCCTTTGTAATTTGGACTCAAATGTTTATTTGCAAATAAACGTTTAAAATTTTCAATGTATTTTGAATTTTGACTACTTTGATTTGCAATTAAGTAGAGCTATGGACTGTATTTAATACTTTGTAGAGATTATAAAAAAGAGATATTGTTGAAACGATATGTAAACAGTGCAAACGAATGGTTTTGCGCAACGTGAAAACCTCTAATAAGTGCAATCAATTTTTGAGATATCGATTTGTGATGAGTTAGATGCAAATAACTAGCGATTTAAATGTGATGTATAAGTATGTGACTTACGTGGTTGTTGCTGGAGAATTATCCTTTATTTTTATTTGCATGTTGATTGTTTTGATTCGATGATTAATTAATTAATTATTTAAAGTTTAAATTTCTTCCAAATATTTATATATTTGTGTAATTTATTACCAAATTGTTTTTTATTTTTATTTTTTTGAACCGTGATAGTTTGTGTAAAATTATCCGTTAGTATTAGTTAGCAAAATTTTTAGTTTTTGTAAGACCAAATTTTTGAAATTGTTTCTGAATGTCAAATGAAATGAAGTGTTAATGAGTGTTTATTCCTGAATATTTAAAATTTTTCTTGTGGTTTTCTTTTTAATGACTCGGCAACACTTTTCTATTTATTGCTAAATAAATATGTATGTCGGTATAAATAAATACCTTTTTCTTTCCTTATGCACAACAACTTGTATTGGTTTCTTTTAGTTTGAGCTTTTATTATTGTTTTTATAACTTTTAAATTGTGTTTGACTTTAACTGCAGAAGGCTTTTGATCAATTTATTTTTACACTTGGTCTTATATTTCAATATATTTATTTTATTTATTTCAATATAATCTGTATAGTTGGTTTTTGTTGCTTCTATTAATGGTTACACTGTGTTTGTGTGTTCACTATATACTTGCCTTTGTAAAGATTCTTTATGTACTTCCACATTTGGTTTGAGCGTGAACATTTGTTTGATCCGACTTTGCTTGTGTGCGATGTTATCTATGATCAAACATGTGTGTTGTGGAAATGATTATTAAGTTTGTGTTTGTCGCTTAGATCAATAATGTTAATGTTGGATGCCTTTAATTCTCTTGTTTGGTTTGATGTTCTATGCTCTTTTTCTGTTTTTTTTTGCTTTGCCTTTTCTTCTATGACTGTTCTTTTTACCAAAAAAAAATTTTTTTTGTTGGAATGCACTTTCAAGAAGAATTAACGGTTAAAGAATTTTTTTAATTTATGTATGTACCAAATTTTAAGATTTTTTGTTGTTGTGGCTGTATTTAACTGATTTTTGTCACATTAAATTTGGCAAATTTCTTTGGAATTTCTCCTTTTTATTGTTGTAATTTAACTGTAGTTTTTAGACACAATTTTTAAGTAGGTATTTTTTATTTAATTTTTTAGGTTTTTATTGTTGCTATTTAGACTGTAAGTATGTTTTAAATTTGGCAATTTTTTTACACTTTTTATCGATTTTATTTAGTTTTTTTTTAGAAAATTTAAAATATAAGTTTGTAGATCGTAGGTATAACTTTATTGTAGTTATATGAATTTAATAGTTATCACTTTTTTGCGTTTGCACTCGAGATTTTTGTACCTAAGAACGTATTTTTCTTTTGCGTACTTACTTTGCCAAGACTTCTAACTGCTTGTTTTCCCGTCGCATTCTTAAGTATGACTGACCTTTTTCGTTGATTCCTATCAATAATGGACGAGTATGTAAAGCAATAATTCTCTTTTAATGTGGGAAGAAAAAAGTGATGATTCGCATCTGCATGCAATAAAGGTGACCAGCTCGTTTAGTTGAAGGACCAATGTTAGATCTATCTGGGGTGTTGGACGAATATAATTACAGCCACAGGGAAGGGAGCTGCTTATTATATTCCTATGGTTACCTTGCCTGAATGAATGTATGTATGTAGAACTTTCTGCCGTATGTGAGTATGTACAACTCCGTTGGTAATTTTATAACCGTTGTATATTATAAATTTAGATAAAGGTGGAATTATTTAAATGTTGTTTAGTCGATGCAAATAAATAATAGCTACAAACCAAAGGTAAGCTGTTTAACTTAAGTTTGATTCTATGGAGAACAATAAAACTCAGAGTCAAGGTTAAGTTTAAATTTAAGGCAAATATTAATTTATTAGTCAGCGATGCTGATCGTTTGAATATTCAAGCTAAAAGTGATTTACGAACAAATTCATTTAATGCCACGAAGGCTTTAACAATATAAAACCTGCATTAATTGGCGCAAAAAGTTTTGACAATTCATGATGGTACTTTTATCCAAATTTGACATAAAGTTTTAGGGTTTCTTAATCTATTTTTATTAACTAGTTCATGCAATGCTTTTCTAACTTTAGAATGTAACGTTAATAATTCAAATTTAAAATATAAACTGGGATATGAATTTTAAGAATTTGAATTGGAATAAAAATAAAATAAATTTCTTTATGCGAATTTATACATGCCGCCACTCCTTGCAGCTATGCAATAAAAAAAGGGTTGACGAGTTAAGGGCATGAGGCTGAACATAAGACTGCAGCCAGCGAGCGTATAGCTTCGGATATCACCTTTTGGTTGTGGTGTATTTTTGCCCTTGATGTTTTCTTCTGGGTTTTGGGTTTTCCTTTTCGTTGAGGGTCTGACGTAGCATGATGCTTTTCTTCCGATTTTCTTCCAATTCGGTCGTTGATGGAACGATGTGGTGAAGATTCTCGTGTCTTAACACTGCGGTGCAATAAGGTGTGGTGGAGGGACCCACATTTCAAACAAGTGTCTTTGCTGCCACAATTCCTTAGCAAGTGAGTTCTCGCCAGACAGTTTAGGCAGTATTTATGACGGCGAACTACTTGGTTTCTCTTTGACACAACCATGGCAATAAATTTTGCGCAAAATCGCAGTGAGTGGTAGCGATGACAAACCTGACACTGATGTACCGCAGGGTCACGGGGCTTCTGTTTTCGTTGACTGTAAAAGAGAAAAGATGCGTGTGTTGGAAGATGTTGACAGAAATAAGGATAAGAAGTAATCGATATGCTGAAAAGGCAGATAGTTAGAACGTATGGAAAGCAATATATATGATAAGCAAACACATCTGCGATGATAGGTAAATATATGATGAGAAATGAATAGCTAGGCAATATATTACTGCAAAGATGATGACTGCACGTCATGTAGGAGAAACGGAGCAGTACATAATGGGCTTAGTCGGAAACTTCTGGGGACCTGTTAAACGGTAAATAACACAACTTTGCGATGGGGCGTTTGGCTATACTGATCGTGGTACGTACATCTACCACCCGAATACGGCCATCGGGTCCACAATGAACTGCTTCGACTCTTCCTAACCGCCATTCACTAGGAGGTAGAAGATCATCCATCACCACCACGAAATCTCCTATTTGTAAACTAGGAGTGGAGAAATTCCATTTGAATCTTTTGTGCAGTGATCGAAGATACTCTTTCCATCGTATCGCGAATTGGTGGTGGATGGCTTTGAGTTTTTTCCATCGGGATGCAAGGGAGATATTCTCTCGGATTGGCTCAGGAAGAGCTAGTAAAGGTCCGCCCCGCAAGAAATGGCCTGGGGTTAACGCGGTTAAGTCTTCGGGATTTTCAGATAAGGGGGAAAGAGGCCGAGAGTTCAATACCCCTTCAATTCGGGCTAAGACGGTGCTAAACTCTTCAAAGGTGAAACGCTGTGCCCCAGCGACTCGTTTAAGATGCGCTTTAAAACTTTTGACGGCCGCCTCCCACAAACCTCCCATGTGCTGAGCGTGCGGAGGTATAAACGACCATTCAAAACCATGGGTAACGTACTTGTCTGCAATATCGCTGGCAACCGATTTAATGAAAATATGAAATTCTTTGCGTAGCGTTCGGCTTGTACCCACGAAATTTCGACCATTATCTGAGACGATTTTATGAGGAAGCCCTCTTCTACCTACGAACCTGGAAAACGTGGCATGAAAGGCGGCAGTGGAAAGGTCTGAACACGCTTCGAGATGTACCGCTCTAGTTGCAAAGCACACGAAGACGCACGCATAGCCTTTTAAAATTGGAGCTTTTCTAAGTGGGGAGCTTTTCAACTCAAAAGGTCCCGCGAAATCAACCCCTGTAGTGTGAAAAGGAACAGAGAGCGTGCATCGATCAGTAGGTAGTCCAGCCATGATTTGTTCGCAAGATTTTCGTTTGTGGATTATGCAAGTTTTGCAATACCGAATTATTTTTCTGACACGAAGTTTGAGGCGGATAATATAAAATTCGGTTTGAATCAGTCGACACATGAGATTGCAGTCTCCGTGAGCTAAGAAATCATGTAAATATTTTAGAAACAATTCACAAAAATAAGAGTCTCGAGGTAGAATGATGGGGAATCGCTCCTTATACGGTAAAGGAGAATTAGCTAATCTACCGTTGACGCGTAAGATTCCATTGGGATCCAAAAAGGGATTAAGTGTAAGTACGGAACTGTCTTTTGGGATAGCGTTCGCATTGAGTAAAGCGGAGTACTCTTTGCGATAGTAGGTTTCTTCAGATAAAATAATTAATCTTGATTTTACCGACGTGATTTCTCCGTGGCTAAGTTGAGTGCTCGGGTAAGATAATGAAAAGGTAGGGTTAGCGAATGAAGCGAAAGACGTATGCTAAAACTCTTAAAGCTCGCGTATATGAGGAGAAGTTATTCAGCAGATCATTGGAGGCTACGATAGACGGTAAACTAACGACCGGTGGAATTAGTTTGGAGTTTGCAGATTCATCGCATGGTTTAACTTGGTTGTTTTCGTCTCTCGATACGCTCGAGGAATTAGTTCGTGGCCATTCAGTGTCTGGGTTAGTAAGCCAGCAAGGCCCATTCCACCATTGGCTATTATGGATGATCTCCTGAGGTTTGCATCCTCTCGAGCCGTAGTCTGCGGGATTAAAATGAGTGGGAACGTGGCGCCATTTTGCGGTTGGCAGCTGTTTATGAATTTGAGCGATTCGATTAGAAACATAAACTTCTTTCCACGTCGCCGGAGGTTTCGCTATCCATCCGAGCACAATTTACGAATCGCACCAGAGAATTATTAAATTAAACAAAATTCAAGAGACGCTATAGTGTGTTGAACAAGTTTTGTCAACAAAACCGCGCCTGAGAGTTCTAACCTAGGTAGTGTGGTAGCGGTTAAGGGTGCAACTTTAGTTTTGGAAACCAATAGATTACAGAATACCACATGAGAAGTGGTTTCTACACGCATGTAAACTGCTGCACAGTAAGCAAGTTTTGAGGCATCACAAAATCCGTGCAATTGGATGCTGTCAGCGGGAGTAAACTGAATCCATCGAGGAATTTGGATTTTTTCTACGTTCGGCAGATCGTGAACGATTTCATTCCAGACACGGAGAGCGTCTGCACTTGTTGGATCATCCCAATCTGTTCGCTCTAACCAGAGCTGCTGAATGAGAATTTTCCCTTTTATGATTACGGGAGAAATCCAGCCTGCTAGATTATGGAGGATCCTGCCGTATTTCATTCCAATTATGTAATGATGTAGAACTTTGATTTGCTTGCAACTGAAATACACAAAGTCGTTTAGCTGGCACTGCTTAAATTTCGTCTTCAGAACTACTATCTTCATCATTACTTTCATAGACATATTCAGCTTCATCCGCAGAAAAATCCTCTTCGTTATCAGTTGATGAATCTATATCATCTAGATATTCTTCAATGGCTTTGTCATCCATTATATTTTCTCGTATCAAAAAGCACTAAACTTAAAGACCTCACTTGTCAATCAACTGAAGTGGAATGATACATATTGTGGTAGCGGTTAAGGGTGCAACTTTAGTTTTGGAAACCAATAGATTACAGAATACCACATGAGAAGTGGTTTCTACACGCATGTAAACTGCTGCACAGTAAGCAAGTTTTGAGGCATCACAAAATCCGTGCAATTGGATGCTGTCAGCGGGAGTAAACTGAATCCATCGAGGAATTTGGAATGAGAATTTTCCCTTTTATGATTACGGGAGAAATCCAGCCTGCTAGGTCGAACAGCTTCGCCACAGACGAAAGTACTTGGCGTTTAGTGACAATTTGGTTAATAATGATCGGCTCAAAAGCATAAGTAAAGACGTCTTGCAGCGCGTTCCAGCGAATACCGAGAGTTTTCGCCGCGCTAGCATAATAGAATTTGAGGAAGTTGGAGTCATACAAATCATCTAAGGGGAAAGAGTTTAGTAGGCGGGAGTCATTGGAACATATTTTCTTCAACAGAAAACCTGCGGATTCAAGGCTATTGATTAACTCCTTTTGGGCCTCAAGAGCATTTTCAATGGAATGACCTCCTGTTAAAATATCTACGTAGGTTTCCTTACGCAGGATAGACGAGGCTTTTGATTGTCGTCTGCTAACTGTAGTAGAGTTCGAATGGCCAAGAACGGTGCGCAGTTTATTCCGAATGTGACAGTTTTTAACTGGTAGTCCTTGATAGCCTCCCGGGGGGATTTTTGAAAGAGAATTCTTTGGTAGGGTCTATCAATGATTTATGAGGATTTGTCGGTACATTTTTTGTATGTCACCGCTGAAAACATATTTATAAAATCTCCAGTTCAGAATAACTGTCATTAAATCGGCTTGTAAGGTTGGGCCTGTACATAATACATCATTTAGGGAATATCCAGATTTAGTTTTCCTAGAGGCGTTGAAAACTACCCTTACTTTTGTAGACTTGCTTTCTGGACGGATCACCGCGTGATGGGCAAGATGGAAAGAGCTACATTTGCCTTCAGAAAAGTATTCTCGGGAAGTCGTACTTTCCATGTGTTCGAGCGTGAGATATTCAGTTAGGACTTCATTATAGTGGAGATTGAGGGAAGGATTTTTAATTAAAGTTTTCTCCATGTTCGCATACTGACTAAGTGCTACGAATCTTGATGGACCGAGAAAACGAGTTCCAGGGAAATCGTTTCGAAATGGTAATCTTACCATATAGAGACCATTGGCTAGCCGTTTTGTTGTTTGTGTATAAAATTGCTCACAATATTTATCTTCTGATGATAGGGGCCGAGCAGACAAAGAGTATTCTTCCTGCTCCCAGAATTTTCTAAGTAGCGTATCTAAGTTGGATTCTTGTTCTGAATGGGTGACTGTTGAGAATGAATATATGGGTTGCGTTTTGATTGGACCACTGAGGACCCAGCCGAAAACTGTTTTATATGCGGACGCTGAACCACAAACATCGCGCTTAATGCCATCAAGATTAATGTAGCGTTCACAGTCATTGTCCAGAATTAAGTCGATAGATGATGAAGTGTTGAAATTAGGATCTGCCAAGTCAATGTCATGCAGATCGACAGGATTAACTATTTTAAATGAACTGGATGGTATTTTGTTGGTAACTTTAGGTAACACTATAGCAGTGATGGGAAGTTTAAAATCAGATTTGGTTGATACCAAAGTGAAATCGCATTCTTTCTTAGCCGTTTGGCTTTGGCCACCGACGCCCACGATTTCGAAGCAAGATTTTCTGAATGGAATGCTTAAGCTTTGCTGCGTTCTTTCAGAGATGAAAGTTCTTTCGGAGCCGGGATCGATAAGAGCTCTAATCGTGAAGAGTTCGCCACTGATTTCTATTTGAACTAAGGCAGTTCTCAAGAGAATATTTGTATTATTAGCAGCAAAATTAGAATGAATCTGAGAAGATTTCAAGGGATTTGAAGTTGACGGCAATACTTTTGGCTCAAATGAGTTATTAGATTGTTGTGAGATTCTGAAAGTGGACTGTTGGTTTTGGGCGATCTGTTCGCTTTGATTGTGAGGGTTTTTATCAGATGTTTTGCGTATGTGAAGCAAAGTGTGGTGTCTTTTCCCACAATTAAGGCATGTGTGTTTACTTTTGCAGTTCGTTTTAAAATGAGACGGGGAGAGGCAATTGTTGCAAAACTGATTTTTAAAAATGAAGTCTACACGCTCTTGAATCGTGAGTTTTTTAAATTTTCCGCAAATCCTCAAGTTGTGTTCTTCTCCGCAGAGTTTACAGCTAGCGTGGAGTTTTTCTTGTGAGGTATACATTTGAACTGAAGCTTGCAATTTGTTCTGGCTTAAAATAGAGGATTTTGAATCTTTGATAGTGGAAATTCTCTCAACTACTTCGCATCGCTTAAGCAAAAAATCACTCAGCTTGGACCATTTTGGTAGCTCTCTACAGGCATTGAGAGATTGTTTCCATTGAGCCAAAGTCTCATGTGGGAGCTTTGAGTATACTAGATTTACCAACATGGGATCCCAACCCTCGTACGATACCCCTAATGTCTGTAGCATTGCTAGACAATCCGTCACTGAACTGTGAATCTCCTGTAATGATTCACTATCTTCAGTTTTTGCAGCAGGGATGTTGAATAGATTTCGGATTTGGTTGTCCACTAGGACACGAATATTTTCATATCTCAACTTAAGAGCCTCCCATGCTAACTTAAAATTGTCATCTGTGAGAGGGAATCTTCTGACGATCGCGCCTGCAGTCCCGGTGGTTTTGTTTCGGAGGTGGTATAATTTTTCTGCTGGAGTCAACCTTGGGTGATTGATGTAAACTGCCGTGAACATGTCACGAAAGGGTGGCCAGTCTTCGTATCCTCCAGAGAAGAATACCTGGGTGTCACATGGCGGGAGTTTAAGGCCAGTATTAAATAGTTCATTAGGAACATTTTGAGATGTGTTACTAGTTGAAGGCTCAACACTACTTTTTAATGTGTTCATGTTGTCGATAAGCTTGGCAATTGTTTCGTAGTATATATCTACGCCAGAGTCGAACTGTTCTTGGGTCTTCGTTTTAGAGGTTTCGCCCAGTTCTGACAACATTAGCTTTTCGAATGACTTTTCGGCTCTAAGCCATCGGGCATCTAAATCCTTCTTTTTTACTTCTAAAAATTCTTCAGAATATGTCACTGATTTTGTTATCTGACATTTCTTGCAAAAGGATGTCAGGTTTTTTATATCGAACTCGAATCTTTTTTCGAGGTCCGACATTTTTAGAAGTTTGGAATTTAGGATAAGAGAAGTTTAACAGGATTTTAATTAACAAGCTAGTTGTTTGAATAGCCTATGAGGATTACAGTGAGAATGGTATAAAAGCTAGAGTTGAAAAATCCTTTGTAATTTGGATTTATACTAACTTTTCAGCGGTAATGGCTCGGAATTGAAACTTCCTAAAAGCCTTTTGTTAAGGTGGAACAGGATCTTTGTAATGGCTACTACTTTTATAGTGAAAGTATCAGCGGGAATTGGCTCGGAATGTTAATTCCTAAAAGCTTTTGTTCGGGTTGAGACAGAAAGTCCTTGTAATTTGGACTACTTTCGCGGTGAAAGTACTAGCGGTATTCAGCTCGGAATTAATTTCGTAAAAGCTTTTTTTATCAATTTAGAGAGTCCTTTGTAAATTGGACCACTTTCGCGGTGAAAGTAATAGCGGTATTCAGCTCGGAATTAATTTCCTAAAAGCTTTTTATTTAAATTTAGAGAGTCCTTTGTAAATTGGACCACTTTCGCGGTGAAAGTAATAGCGGTATTCAGCTCGGAATTAATTTCCTAAAAGCTTTTTATTTAAATATAGAGAGTCCTTTGTAAATTGGACCACTTTCGCGGTGAAAGTAATAGCGGTATTCAGCTCGGAATTAATTTCCTAAAAGCTTTTTATTTAAATATAGAGAGTCCTTTGTAATTTGGACTCAAATGTTTATTTGCAAATAAACGTTTAAAATTTTCAATGTATTTTGAATTTTGACTACTTTGATTTGCAATTAAGTAGAGCTATGGACTGTATTTAATACTTTGTAGAGATTATAAAAAAGAGATATTGTTGAAACGATATGTAAACAGTGCAAACGAATGGTTTTGCGCAACGTGAAAACCTTTAATAAGTGCAATCAATTTTTGAGATATCGATTTGTGATGAGTTAGATGCAAATAACTAGCGATTTAAATGTGATGTATAAGTATGTGACTTACGTGGTTGTTGCTGGAGAATTATCCTTTATTTTTATTTGCATGTTGATTGTTTTGATTCGATGATTAATTAATTAATTATTTAAAGTTTAAATTTCTTCCAAATATTTATATATTTGTGTAATTTATTACCAAATTGTTTTTTTATTTTTATTTTTTTGAACCGTGATAGTTTGTGTAAAATTATCCGTTTATTTTGATTACTGTTTCAATAGCAATAGTTTGTATTTCTATTTAGCCAAATTTTATTTTTTAATAGCCAAATTTTTAGTTTTAATTTAACCGGGGGAAAAAAAATTTGTATTAGTTAGCAAAATTTTTAGTTTTTGTAAGACCAAATTTTTGAAATTGTTTCTGAATGTCAAATGAAATGAAGTGTTAATGAGTGTTTATTCCTGAATATTTAAAATTTTTCTTGTGGTTTTCTTTTTAATGACTCGGCAACACTTTTCTATTTATTGCTAAATAAATATGTATGTCGGTATAAATAAATACCTTTTTCTTTCCTTATGCACAACAAATTGTATTGGTTTCTTTTAGTTTGAGCTTTTATTATTGTTTTTATAACTTTTAAATTGTGTTTGACTTTAACTGCAGAAGGCTTTTGATCAATTTATTTTTACACTTGGTCTTATATTTCAATATATTTATTTTATTTATTTCAATATAATCTGTATAGTTGGTTTTTGTTGCTTCTATTAATGGTTACACTGTGTTTGTGTGTTCACTATATACTTGCCTTTGTAAAGATTCTTTATGTACTTCCACATTTGGTTTGAGCTTGAACATTTGTTTGATCCGACGTTGCTTGTGTGCGATGTTATCTATGATCAAATATGTGTGTTGTGGAAATGATTATTAAGTTTGTGTTTGTCGCTTAGATCAATGATGTTAATGTTGGATGCCTTTAATTCTCTTGTTTGGTTTGATGTTCTATGCTCTTTTTCTGTTTTTTTTTTTTGCTTTGCCTTTTCTTCTATGACTGTTCTTTTTACCAAAAAAAAAATTTTTTTTGTTGGAATGCACTTTCAAGAAGAATTAACGGTTAAAGAATTTTTTTAATTTATGTATGTACCAAATTTTAAGATTTTTTTGTTGTTGTGGCTGTATTTAACTGATTTTTGTCACATTAAATTTGGCAAATTTCTTTGGAATTTCTCCTTTTTATTGTAGTAATTTAACTGTAGTTTTTAGACAAAATTTTTAAGTAGGTATTTTTTATTTAATTTTTTAGGTTTTTATTGTTGCTATTTAGACTGTAAGTATGTTTTAAATTTGGCAATTTTTTTACACTTTTTATCGATTTTATTTAGTTTTTTTTTAGAAAATTGAAAATATAAGTTTGTAGATCGTAGGTATAACTTTATTGTAGTTATACGAATTTAATAGTTATCACTTTTTTGCGTTTGCACTCGAGATTTTTGTACCTAAGAACGTATTTTTCTTTTGCGTACTTACTTTGCCAAGACTTTTAACTGCTTGTTTTCCCGTCGCACTCTAAAGTATGACTGACCTTTTTCGTTGATTCCTATCAATAATGGACGATTATGTAAAGTAATGTGGGAAGAAAAAAGTGATGATTCGCATATGCATGCAATAAAGGTGACCAGCTCGTTTAGTTGAAGGACCAATGTTAGATCTATCTGGGGTGTTGGACGAATATAATTACAGCCACAGGGAAGGGAGCTGCTTATTATATTCCTATGGTTACCTTGCCTGAATGAATGTATGTATGTAGAACTTTCTGCCGTATGTGAGTATGTACAACTCCGTTGGTAATTTTATAACCGTTGATATTATAAATTTAGATAAAGGTGGAATTATTTAAATGTTGTTTAGTCGATGCAAATAAATAATAGCTACAAACCAAAGGTAAGCTGTTTAACTTAAGTTTGATTCTATGGAGAACAATAAAACTCAGAGTCAAGGTTAAGTTTAAATTTAAGGCAAATATTAATTTATTAGTCAGCGATGCTGATCGTTTGAATATTCAAGCTAAAAGTGATTTACGAACAAATTCATTTAATGCCACGAAGGCTTTAACAATATAAAACCTGCATTAATTGGCGCAAAAAGTTTTGACAATTCATGATGGTACTTTTATCCAAATTTGACATAAAGTTTTAAGGTTTCTTAATGTATTTTTATTAACTAGTTCATGCAATGCTTTTCTAACTTTAGAATGTAACGTTAATAATTCAAATTTAAAATATAAACTGGGATATGAATTTTAAGAATTTGAATTGGAATAAAAATAAAATAAATTTCTTTATGCGAATTTATACAATATATATATATATATATATATATATATAAATATATATATATATATATATATATATATATATATATATATATATATATATATATATATATATATATATATATATATATATATATATATATATATATATATATATATATATATATATACATATATATATATATATATATATATATATATATATATATATATATATATATATATATATATATATATATATATATATATATATATATATATATATATATATATATGTATATAAGTATGTATATATATATACGTATGTATATATATATAAGTATGTATATATATATATATATATATATATATATATATATATATATATATATATATATATATATATATATATATATATATATATATATATATATAAGTATGTATATATATATATATATATATATATATATATATATATATATATATATATATATATATATATATATATATATATATATATATATATATATATATATATATATATATATATATATATATATATATATATATATATATATATATATATATATATATATATATATATATATATATATATATATATATATATATATATATATATATATATATATATATATATATATATATATATATATATATATATATATATATATATATATATATATATATATATATATATATATATATATATAT
>CATQFL010000111.1:0-17408 GCA_956483635.1 Panzeria rudis | reverse complement strand
AATGCAAACTTTTGTATATATGTAGCTATTACGAAATAAAGTATTTTGTAATACATACATAATTTATTCAATTGAGAGTTTTTTTTAAATATCTAATGTGTAATTTACGCATCAGATACCTATTTGTTGAGATTACGTGTATTAGTTGTACATAAAGTATATAACAAAATTGGTATTCATTTAATTTTTCATTTATTTATTTAACACTGAAAATCTACCCCGAGTGCCATAGCCGATTTTAAAGACTACTACAGTAATAAGCTGCATAATAACAGAAAAATATATATACATACATATAAAATTTAAATAATAAAAATAAATATAAACAAATATATAAAAAAAATTATTTTAATTATACAATCAATAAATCATGTGTTTATAGTGTAGCTAAACATAGACCATGATGTAAATGAACTCAAAAAATACCAGAGACCAAAATATACCCGTGTAAGAAAACAGTATTCTTAAACATGAATTTTTAAGTTACATATATTTCGCATTAATTGAGCTCAAAAAATACTGATTTTTAAATTTTTTTTTGCAATTATTCTATTAAGTACTAAAAAATTTTATCCCATAACAATTTTATTGATTTTATTTATTTACTATTAATTTATTTACTATAATCTATTTTTTCTGTTATTGATTTTAATATCTTATGAAAAGAAATTATACACAGAAAAAAGTTTGAACATAAATAGTACGAAAAAAGTTCATAATCTATTGTTCATATATTTTATTAATTTATAAATAAAAAACAGGAATCATTTCATTCGCAGTATGAATTTAGTTTGTAATAAATAAATTTATGAAATCTAGGTTGCTTTGAGAAATTTTAAACTTTTTTGTCAACAAATTCTAAAATGTTTCTTTTAGTTATATAAAGTAAAAACTCATTTCAAATAGTCTGTTGGCAGAAAGGAAAGAATTGTGCCTAGTATAGGGCTGCCAGAAGTCTGAACCCGTCGACCAGGACATATATAATACATATCACAAACGAATGTACAACAAAAGCTTACATATTCCAAGAACTAATCATATAAAAATAACTCGCAACAAATTTTCATTTTGATACATGTATCACCCTTATATTTCAAATTGAAGTCCAACAATTAAACAATAGATACAAAACTTAACATGTAATTCATACATAAAAAACAATAAACAAAAATAAAAAATTCATTTAAAATTACGAGGGGCGAAAATAAACACATGAGCTGGCGAGGCGACCTGTGTTTATTTCATCGAGTAGTTGAAAGACGCAAGCCCAAGGCTTTGTGTACATTTTATACAGAAATGCTCACTTTCATTCGAAAACTTTGATTTTGATGGTAACTGTAAATCACTAAGTTTAATAAATCCAAATATCGTAATGAAGAAAAATATCACCGCTATTTTTGATATTATTAGAAATTTCAGAATTTTATAGATTAAAAGTTCTTGAACAAATATTCAAAAATACTGAAATTAATTTATATAATTTTTAACAAACAATGCGATTCCACAAAGGCTTTTCCAGTTTTAGTAGAATTTTTTAAAAAAATTATGGTTCTCCCTCATTTGTCTGCAAATATCGGATAAATATATATCTCCGTCAATTTAACAAACGCACATACTAATTAAGCCTTTTTAAGCTTTTCTGCAGAAACACGCGAGTCTTGGTGGGAATCAAAACTGAGACCTCCCAGTTAATAGCCTAGCACACTCTTCAGTACGCGGTAACGACACAGTAACGACACAAAATTTCGATGTTCTTTAGAAAATGAAACTTTGGAAGGAACTCTTTATTCTACAGATTATTTGAAACTCATAAAACCAATTGTTTTGATACTCATATTAAAAGCGATTTGGCAAAAATTATAAATTCGGAAATGTTTTCATTCTGAAAATCATTTATATTCCATGGTATATATTTAAGCTTGTAAAAATCATTTTTTTTTGTTATGCATTTATGTATATAAACCACATGAAATTACTGGTGATTGCTATTTTTTTTGTTTTCTTATTAATAAAAATTAATAAAACCACGAAAAATGCTTAGCTTCACTTATGCCCATTTTTCGAATTGAAGTGCCGAAAATGCCGATTTTTCTACGATAAGTGCAGATGTTTTATCAAAATCATTTGGCGGCCCTGACCCCAGGCAACAAATCGTCAGCTTGTTATTGGTATGCTGCTTTCTAATGCTTTTTCCTATGTTTATGGGTCAAACCAATAATAAGGTGACGAAATGTTGTTAAAATTGGTTCATGTAAACCGCGTTATAACAGAAAGCTTAACCTCTGTTCATAACAAAAATCAGCAGAAATTAAATTTTTGTGTGCATTGACCTGTATCAAAATACCAGAACAATTTAAGAGTGGACCAGGATTCCAGGACAATTTGTCTAAAACCAGGACAATCCTGGAAAACCAGGACGTATGACAGCTTAGTACAACAGGCTATACAAATTCAATACTTGAATCTTTTAAAATATTTTTATTAAGAAATATGAATTAATTTAGGTAAAAATTGCTAACTTGAATGAAAAAAGTTTGGAAAAAAATTTCATGTTAGATTCATGGCATTTATGAAAAAATTCCTTGGATATAAGTAATATTTTTTTCTGTTTAGGGCCTATTCAGATATATGTCGTTTATTGTAAAAGTGGTGTAACTCCATATTTTTAATAAATACATATTTTTGTAGAATAGTATCACATATAGTATCACATTAACAGTGAATCAACTCCAATATTTGCATCAAACCACATAGATGGCGTTACTTGTTTACTCGTGGAACGAAACATATTACGTAACGCTATTTTCGGATGCTTTGTACCTCCCTCGCCTTAACGTTTTTACAAAATTTTCAGTATAAAGTATCCAGTCCGTTTCGTAATATGTGAATAGCTCCTTATTAACATTAAAAGAAACATCTAAAAAAATAAAAGTTCAGGCGCCGTGATTTGAACCCGGCTTCCGAGAGGAAAATGACAATAGCGAAAGCGCTTAGCGCTCTCAGCCAAACAGCTACGAAGTTCTATGGGCTTAATTTAATATACATACTTAACCAGTTTCTGGCATGCAGGGTGAGTCATACCATAATTCAACTAATATTATAAGAATCGTCATACAAAAGATCAGATGATCGTTGCCATATCTGATGATTTATCGTCATTTTGACGATTTTCGGTGTCCAAAATGGGATTTTAACGACTAAACGATTTTTACCTTAAATTTGACGATTTTTAATAATTATAGGTTAGTTAATACATTACCTTTTTTACAACTTTTAAAACAATTTTGAACTTGATTAAGAACTTTGCAGCTTTTGCTACAATATGTAATAAAAGTGAGGAGTAAAAGGGATAGTTATAATGTTAATATTTTTAGCATTACGTGTTTTTTAAAACCTCTTCTCTCCATAATATATCAACTGCTGCATACATACATATGGATGTACATATATTAAATATAAAAATTTGTAAACACTAAAAAACAACGCTCAAGTATAGCTTTGCATCCTAGCGAAATTTTTTGATAAATTCTAATAACATAATTGAAATGATTATACTGCGTATTTAAAGTAGAAAATTCCAAAAACCATACAATGTTAAATTTTGATTAAACTTAAAACTTCATTTAACATTTGTTTTCTAATATTGTTGACCTTTCTTTGTTTCTATTTTTTAATTTTCTTTAAATTGGGCTTTCAAGGTCATGATATATAAAAATAAAATATTATTTATGAATCTAAATTGATTACTAGGCTATGGTTCCTAACGTTATATTCAGAAAGAATTGGGCGTGATTAATATTCCAATGAACAAGGGAATAATTAACATCAACTTAATTTTTCAACGTACACAGCAGAACAGAGTAGCGCCACTTTCGGAAGCCGCTACACTTCCATCGCCAGTGCTCACGTGTATTTGCTTATCACCACTTGTCAGGTGGCTCTGTTGTATGTGATTTTAATTCTTTATATGTACAACTTTTTCGTGAAAATGGAATTAAATCGCTCTCAAGCTGATATTAACTGCACTTTCCCCGCGTTACCATCGGCTTATTTTTCTTCATTCCCATTTTTCTAATTTTGTTCTACTCAAGAGAAACTTTTTTGGTTTGATTTTATACTTAAGTATGTATGAACATGTAAACATGTGAAAGGCTCAATTGTGAATATAGCGTTACGAATCTTAGCCTAATACTCAATTTAGATTCACAAAGCAAATGCGTTCGAAATAATCATATTAATAAACAATTAGCTACTGGCTTGAGCCTTTTACATGTTTACATGTTCATATATACTTAAGTATAAATTCAAACCAAAAAAGTTTATCTTGAGTAGAACAAAAATCAGAAAAATGTGAATGAAGAAAAATAAGATTGTAAGAATAAATATTTAAAGCAAAATTAAATTTTATTTTTATCAAACAATCGCCTTCAAATTATTTGTGTATTTTCTGTTCGGTACTTCACTCTGGTGACCCCGAATTTAATTAACATGGATGCAAGCGACGGAATAGAAAATACTGCCAATAAAAGTGGCAGATCACACGATAAAGTGGATGATAAAAAACCAGCGTATCAAATTTGAAAATTCTGAAATTTTTCCAATTTTCTGCAAAGAACAACCATATTTCATACAGGAGTCACAATTTGCCGTTGCAGGCGTAAAATCAGATGAAACCAAATATCACCACGTCATTTCTGCACTCGACCCGCAATTCTTGATACAAGTAGCAGATATAATTTGACAACCTCTGTTGGAAGGTAAATATGAGGCAATAAAGCGTGCCTTAATCAACGAATACACTGACTCTGATCAGAGAAAATTCAGAAAGATGATCAGAGAAATAGAACTAGGCGATTACAAGCCCTCAACTATTTAAACGCATGAGGGACTTAACATCTGATAAAATAGCAGAAGATGCCTTGAAATTATTATGGTTAGAGCGATTGCCCGATAATGTTCGTGCAATAATTTCAATTGTTGATGGTAACACCACGAAAATGGCAGAGCAGGCAGACAAGTTGATGTAGATGCAAACGTACACATCTATATCTTAAATACAGTCAAACCCAATGCAAATTGAAATTGATAAGTTGAGAAAAGAGATAGCGGAGTTGTAACTGTCACGCCAACAAAATACTAATCGCTCAAGAGCTCGTTCCCGTTCAACAAATCGAAGGCGAGATTTCCGTTCTGTAAGTATAATTACCGCTATGGGGATATGGCCAGGAAGTGCATTAAGCCTTGCCAGTACAAGAAAATAATTCCGGAAAACTAGAAATTTTTCTGTCAGAGACAGCGGACAGAGGAGAAACTGCAGTAAGCCGTCGTTTATTTATTAAAGACAAAAACTAAAGTGCAATACCTTATCAACACCTGAGCCGATTTTTCTGTTTTGCCGCCGTTAAATAAAAACAGCGAACACTCAAGCTACCTCTATGCAGCAAACGGCACTCCCATCAAAACGAATGCTACTAAAATATACTCTGTTGATCTTGGCTTAAGAAGGCAAATGGACTTTAAATTTGTACTTGCTGATGTGACAAAGCCTATTATACGTGTTGATTTCTTGCATAAGTATGACCTATTGGTGGATGTGCGTGGAAAAAAAATTGATTGATAGGAAAACAAATGTTCATATAAATGGTTTCAAATCCTCTAGCAACATTGAACAAATTTATGCAGTATCGCCTGTCACTGAAAGTTGGGTTAAATAATTGCTTGACGAGTATAAAGATGTAACTCAGCCAGTTAAGTTCATAGCTGTTAATGAAAGTGCAAATGTGTATCACCACATTATAACCGAAGGCCCTCCAGTTTTTTCGAAGCCAAGGCGACTATTGCCGAGAGAGAGTTCAACTACATGTTGCAACAAGGTATATGTCGACACCTAGTAGTAGTCAGTGGGGCAGCCCACTGCACTTGGCATCAAAGAAATAACTGGTGAGTGGCGTCCATGTGAGGACTACAGGCGGCTAAATGCAGTGTCCAAGCCGGATAGGTACCCAGTTCCCCATATGCAAGATATATCACATAGATTTAATGGAAAATCAATTTTCACCACATTGGACTGGAGCGTGTTTATAATCAAGTCCCAATCGCACCTGAAGATCGTGAAAAAACTGCGATCATAACACCTTTCGGCCTATCCGAGTTTAATGTCATGACTTTAGGCCTACGAAATGCAAGTCAAACATTCAAACGGTACATGGATGAAATCTTCCGTGGCTTAGAATTCGTTACAGTTTACATTGACGACATATGCGTTGCGTCATCATGCATTGAAGAGCATATAGAGCACCTTAAAATAATATTTTAACTATTAAGAACGAATGGTCTAAAAATAAAAATTTCTAAATGTGTTTTCGGACAACCTGAAATAATATTTTGGGGCCATTCAATTTCAAGCAACGGCGTAACACCCACGAAGGAAAAATTTAAAGCAATACTAAATTTTAAGAAACCCACAGCTGTACATGAACTCAGACGTGTTCTTACGTTAATAAATTATTACCGCCGCTTCATTCCATATACTGCTTATAAACAAAGCAAATTGAAAAAATTAATAAAAGGCAACAAAAAGAATGATTAAGTGGAACCAAGAAGCATCTGAGGCATTTGAAGAGTGCAAATATCTGTTGGCGGAGGAAACCCTATTGGCCCATCCATCCTTAAATACAAAACTAGCCCTTCACGTTGATGCAAGTAATATTTGTGTTGGTGCCGCAATACACGAAATTATAAATAATCAATTAAAGCCACTGGGATTTTTTCAAAGAAGATGACAGAATCGCAAAAGAGGCTAAGCACGTATGATAGGGAACTATTAGCCATATTCCAGTCTGTTAAATATTATGCTCACATGATTGATGGGCGAGATTGCGTAGTGTTGACTGATCATAAACCACTGATATATGCTTTCCAGCAAAAATCAGAAAAGTTAACAGAGAAGCAGGCAAGACAATTAAATTTCATCAGTGAGTTTACAACTAATATACAACACATCGCCGGTAAATATAATATTGTAGCGGATTTATTATCGCGTGTTGAAAGTGTATATGAAGGTGATCAAATAGATTTTGAGCTGTTAGCCTCCGAACAAAATGACGACCCGGAATTGAATGATGCTATACAGAATTCAAGTTTGCAGCTTAACCTAGTTCCAATAATTGGTTCTAATGTTTATGTATGGTGCGATACTTCTGGGGCACGAACACGACCGTATGTCACGTCAAATTTCCGAAAACAGGTATTCAACTCAATACACAACATGTCTCATCCAGGTAAGCGTTCGACCATAAAATTAATAACTGAACGTTATGTATGGAACAATATGAAAAATCACATCTCCGAAATGGTTAAAACGTGTGTACCTTGTCAACGATGTAAGGTCGGCAAACATAACAAGAGTGCCCTGGATCAATTTAATGTACCAAATGAAAGATTTAGACACGCAAATATGGACATCGTAGGTCCGTTATCAAATAACTACAGATATTGCCTTACATGCATTGACCGGTATATACCAGGTAGCCAGTTGCAATTCCCATTGCGGACATCACTGCTGAAATAATCGCTAGAGCCTTCTTATACGGATGGATCGCAAATTTTGGAATGCCCAGTGCAATAACAACCGATCGTGGACGACAGTTCGAGTCGACACTGTTCAAAGAACTCTCCCTTCTTACCGGCTCTAAGCACCTCCGCACAACCGCGTATCATCCACAAGCAAATGTGTTAATAGAGCGTGCACATCGGACAATTAAAAGTGCTATTAAATGCCTCACATCAACCGATTGGGTTGACAGCCTCCCTATTGTTTTACTTGGTCTAAGAGCTACTTTAAAAGCTGATATTAATGCTTCGCTAGCCGAATTGGTGTATGGATCTCCAATAAGACTACCGGGTGAGTTTTTTGAAAAGATGTCTGATAAACATATCTATAGTGACTTTGTCAAAAATCTGCGTAACTCAATTGCCCAGCTGAAACCGGTACAGACGTCTCAACATGCAAGGAAAAAATTTTCGTACACAAAGATCTTTCCAAGTTATTCGCACATATTTTTAAGAGATGACACTGTGAGGATGCCATTAAAACCGCCGTACGATGGTCCCTTTGAAGTCACGGCCAGGGATAACAAAACGGTTACGATAGAAATAGGCAGTAAAGTTAACAAAGTCAGTATTGATCGAGTTAAACCAGCATACTTGGACAAGGATGAATTTCAGAATCTTTCCCATCAACATATCAAATCAAACCAAGTACCACCAATGCAGCATGAAGCCGCCGCGGTAGGGAAATAAAAATTCCCAGGAAGTATGTCCATTTTCAGTTGGAGACTGTTATTGAAGCGGGAGTGATGTAGCTTATCAACACTGGCAATATTTTAGAACAAACTAGAAGTTAACGTTTTTAAATTTTTTTAAAAGGTGGCAACACAAGAATTGGCAATCATCAGAAGTTCAAGTTAAGTATAGAACGTGTCTGATCAAGAAACCGATTGTAAGAATAAATATTTAAATAAAAATAAAATTTTATTTTATCAAACAATCGCCTTCAAATTATTGGGTATTTTCTGTTCGGTACTCACTCCACATATGTAAATAAATAAGCATATTATAAAAATAAATTACAAAACGAAAATCTACGTCAAATAAAATTTTGTGTTTAATTACATATATGTACGTATGCAGTGTCACAAACTTTCTTACAATTAATATCACAGAAAACTAAAGTAAAATTATAGAATAATTAGCGTTCGTGTTGTCTTTGTCCTCCTTCTTATTTATTGTACTGTTCCCTTTCTGTTGTATTCTGAGGGTCTCAAGCGTATATCGCTTATTCTCTCGTCTCTATCCAATATTTTTATGTTCGTCAAATCAGCTGTGTGATTGTTTTCCGTGCTGTGTTGTGCTAATGCGGTTGTATGTTTTTGTTTTTTATGTCTGCTTCATAGTCGCTCGTTTTTGTGTGTAAGCTTCTTTTTGTTGTCCCTGTATAAAATTTACCACATCTTTCAGATGCATTACCTAAACATTGTATCTGGTACACAACATTGCTTTGCTCTTTTTTTTTTTTTTTGTCAATTTTCGTTTTGGTTTTTGTTAATATATTGCTTATTGTTTTTTTTTTTGATCTATATGCTAATGTAACTTCATCGTCTTTTATTAGTGTTCTTATATGTTTATTTTCTGTAATTCGTTCGGATACAATCGACTTTGTATACCAATCCGTCATATGCTAAAGTTGATTTATTAAATTTTTTTGTGGCTTGCCGTGTTACTGCACTGTACGTATATTATTTTTCTAAAAGCAAAATTCACTAAACATGTGATTATACTGTTATAGAGTTAAAACAACTGTTAAAAAAACTGTGAACTTATTTGGTATGTTATTCATTATTAATTATCATTCTGTTTATTATGTAGATTTCTATACAAAATTAGTTTTTAGCCTCGAAATAAGTGTTTTTTTTACTTTTGACGAATTTTTGACGATTTCAGATAATTATTTTGACGTTTTTGACGATTTTTCGCTCGAAATTTGACGAATTTATCCCTATTTCATTTGGCAACTATGCCTGTGCCTCGTTTCTGTAATTTGTGAGAATTTCATACATCGAGAAAAAATTAAAAATTATACCTATCATCATAGTTGGGTTTTGCTTTTAGAAAAATAATATACATACAGTGCAGTAACTCGGTAAGCCACAAAAAATATTGAATAAATCGACTTTACGTTTAATCAAAATTTAACATTGTAGGGTTTTTGGAATTTTCTATTTTAAATACGCAGCATAATTATTTGAATTATATTATTAGAATTTATAAAAAAAACCGCTAGAATGCAAAGCTGTACTTGAGCGTTGTTTTTTTTTAACATTTGTTATATTTGATATACATACATCCATAAAGCTCTGTCCCAAGGGTGGAACGAGTGGAGCGGTCGCACTAGGCTCCAAAAAGCCAAATGCGAAAAGCAATTTCTAGCGCATTTGTATATTTTTATTATAAAAATATGAAAGGTGAACGTAGTTTTGCAAACTCAAGCTAATAAAAACCTACTTAATGCTAGGAACACAACTAGGATGAACGTCGAATTTCGCCCAACACGACGAATTCGTTGATAAAAATTCGTTGTTTAAATTCGTCGTATTAAGCACAATAGCGACGAAAACGTTACAGATGTTGTAATTGATAAAGCTCTTTACTGCGTGTGCAAAGTGTGACCGTATTAAAATAATACATACTTTGAAACATTTTTTAAGTACAGAAAATACATCACTTTTCTGTGCATATATCTGTGGCAAAAGGGAAACCGTGCTTAAGTCGGATTTAACTATTGCAATTTCTAATCTAAAATAACTCGCGTACAAGCTATTGAAAGGCCGAACGACATACATAGTCTCAATAAAGTTCTGAAAATTTTACTTTTACTACAATGCAAATAAATTTATAAACAAATTAATTTTTTCAGACTCTAATATGTATCATGATACCTAAGAGCTTGAAATTATAGAGATGTTTTCTGAGCTAACCTTATTTGACCACTTCGAAAATTTTAAGTTTAGAGCCTTATTTTGTAAAACTGAACGATAAGCGTTGACGAATTTTATATGTGTTTTGTTTTTGTAACCTACATTGTTCCATACAAAATTCATCAAGCGTTGCGTTTTACAAAAAAGGACGACCATTGTACTTTTAAAATCCGAAATGTACCGAAAATGGTACAATTGTACCAACTTTGCCATCCCTGCGACCAGCCAAAGGTGAGAGACCGAAGCCGACAGGCCTAAGTAGGCCTTGTGAAGGCGGCGGGTGGTAGGCTGAAGGCGATAGGACCTTCGTTTCTACGCGGTGCCCTATAGCACCGTACGTTTTTAGAGTTGCGTACACCAAAAGTGTCAAGGAACCCTATTGTTTTCCTTACGCTGTCCGTCTATCTGTCTGTCTGTCTGTCACTGGCGGTTTTCTAGAGAATCGTAAGAGCTACGGACCTGAACATGTAAAACTTTTGCCGCTAGAACAACAAACAAAATCGCTAAAACCTAAAAAATCACCAAATCTAAAAAAAATCGCAAAAAAACGCAAAAGCTCCAAAACTGGAAAAAAATCGCCACAAGCAAAAAAAACCAAAACAAACAAAAAAAAACGCAAAAACTGAAAAAATCAACAAAAACCAAAAAAATCGCCAAAACCGACAACCGCCAAAAATCTCCAGAAACAAAAAATCGCCAAAACTGAAAAAATCGCTAAAACTGAAAAAAATCGTCAAAAACCGGAAAAAATCGCCAAAACTGAAAAAATCACAAAAACTGAAAAAGATCGATTTTTTTATTTTAAGCGCTTTTTTCAGTTTTGGCGATTTGTTCGGTTTTAGCGATTTTTCAGTTTTGGCGATTTTTTTCGGTTTTTGGTGATTTTTTCGGTTTTGGAGTTTTTTTTTATTTTTGGCGAATTTTTGCATTTTAGGCGTTTTTTTAGCTTTGACAATTTTTTTCGGTTTTTGCGATATTTTTCACTTCTGGCGATTTTTTAGTTTTGGAGCTTTTTCAGTTTTGGCGATTTTTTCAGTGTTGCGATTTTCTTAGTTTAGGCGATTTTTTCAATTTTGGCGTTTGTTTTTGTTTTGTCGATTGTTTTTTGCATATGCCGATATTTTCAGTTTTGGATCTTTTTTTGTTTTTTGGCGATTTTTTTAAGTTTTGGCGGTTTTTTTTCGTTTTTAAGACTTTTCTGTTATTTTTGCGTTTTTTGTTAGTTTTTTTTTTGGCGATTGTTTTTTTAGTTTTGGTGATTTTTTAGGTTTTACCAATTTTTGTTTTTTGTTCTAGCGGCAAAACTTTTACATATTGTGTGAAAATTTTCAGGTCCGTAGCTCTTACGGTTCTCGAGAAAGCAGCCAGTGACAGACAGACAGACGGACAGCGTAAGGAAAACAATAGGGTTCCTTGACACTTTTGGTGCACGGAACTCTAAAAACGTACGGTGCTATAGGGCACCGGGTAGGAACGAAGCTCCTATCGCCTTCAGCCTACCACCTGTCGCCTTACAAGGCCTACTTAGGCCTGTCGGCTTCGGTCTGTCACCTTCGGCTGGTCACCTGCCGATCGTATACGCCGAATCACATTCGGTCGGGCAACTTCGGACGGTCATGTTCTGCCGGTCATATGTTATGTTATGTTATTTTAAATCGTCAAACAACAGAAACAAAATTAGGTGTTTAGCTGATTTAGCTGATTAAGCTAAACCTGCTAAGCCGGCTAAAACCGCTAAGCCGGCTAAAACAGCTAAGCCGACTAAATTAGCTAAGCTGGCTAAGCTAGCTGAGCCGGTTAAGCCGCCTAAGCCGATTAAGCCGGCTAAATGGCATAAGCTGGCCGGTTAACCGGCTAATTTTCTTAGTTAAACTTTTTAGCTGGCTTGGCCGGCTAAATTGTACAGCCCTACTAATTACGTTATATAGCATTAAGAGCTTTTTTAAAGAAACAGAAGTGTAATAATTTGACTTACTTAATTTAACAGGAATCGATAAATAAAATCGATGTTCCTAAAGTTATCGACCCTTTTCTGTAACTCAAGTCGATTAAAATCGCCTCGATTTGATAAAACTAATGCCGCTAATGGCAAAATTTTTTGTCTTTTTTAAATTTTGTATTATTTAGGGCCATTATCACAACTTAGTAATAGTTAAAGGCAGGATTTTGTCGAAGTGATAACGACTTTATCATTATTACAAATTTACTTTAACCTACCAGGAAAGATGAATTTGCCTTTAACTTATCGCTCTTTTGCAACAAAACTTTTTTGTTTTTAATTTTATCACAGCTTTAACATTTAATTTATTTTGAACTCCAAAAAACTCAATTAAAAATATTGAAAAAAGTAAATGATGCCTATTGTTAAAAAAATAGTCGCCAGCTCAAAAATTCTTCCTTATTTTGTACATTAAAATAGGAAGTTATTAAAAATAAAAAGCGTTTTCATAGTTTTAGCTGGCTGCCAACATTGACGACAGATATGTGTTTCTTTTAATGTTAATATACTTATTTTTCATCAGATTTTAAAATCAATAGCAGAAAAAATAGATTATAGCAAATACATTAATAGAAAATAAATAAAATCAATAAAATAGTTATTTGGGATACAATTTTTTAGACCAAATAGAAAAATTGCAAAAATATTTTTTTAAAATCAATAGGCCTTATCGTGGTTGGCGTTTTTCGACTGCAAATTCGCCAATTTGTAGTAGATTAAAGAAAATAAGCGAAAATTTTCTTTAATCCAGTACAAAATGCCTGATTTTGGACTCAAAAACGCCAACCGCGATAAGGGTGAATATTTTTGAGCTCAAATGATTCTAAATTTATATTTGCATAAATTAATGCGAAATGAACTATATATAACCTAAAAATTCATGTTTAAGGATACCAATTTTGTAATATACTTATTGTACAACTAATACACGTAATCTCAACAAAGAGGTATCTGATGCATAAATTACACATTAGATATTAAAAAAAAACTCTCAATTGAATAAATTACGTATGTATTACAAAATTCTTTATTTCGTAATAGCGTGTATGGAAAAGTTTGCATATTTTACGAAAACAGTAATTAAGAAAGTTATTTGGAAATTATTGCATAGCTATTTCGTATATAATTGCAAGTACATGTATCTGTGCCCACAAGGAATAACGACTAAACTCGATTTTGGCAAGTGGTCAAAAGAGAATTTTGAAATCGCTGTGTAAAATCAAGGAAATTAGATTAAGCTAATGCTAGCAATTTTATACTATATTAATTTGTAATTTAATTTATAATGGAACAACAGTTAAAATTAGAGAAATAATCAAAATTATAATGATAAATACACTTTGTCCTAACTGTTATACCTTGTGACCACAGATATACCTATTATATTACTTTGTGAAGGGTATATAAGATTCGGCATAGCCGAATATAGCCCTCTCACTTTTTTGCAATATATTAAAGTAATACACAACCTGTGTTCTTTAATCTATTACAAAAAACGACTTGGGCGTTTACGCATAGGAACTAGCTAATACCCCATAGTAATCAATGTCAATGTGTTTTTATAAACAATTAATATTTTACTGAATAAGTAAAATATTAATTTTGGGCTAAAGTGCGATTATAAATTTAAAAAACATAAATTTTAGCAATTTCCAAAAAAATCACTAAATATGAAAATATTTTAAAAGTTCGTTTTTGTTTTTCATGCAACAAATTTATAAAATATTTAAAAACTTTTTTTTGTTCACTATATAAATTCCAATTTAATGACGTGTTTTACACAATTATGGGCAACATGTTTTCTAAAAAAATAGAAATCACAAATGTTTGATCAAAGAAAATAGAATAAAGAAATTTACTTTTTACAGCAATTAAAAAACAAATCGATTTTAAATATTAAAGATTAGTGCTGTTTTTGATGATAGCGAAAGATTAAAAATATTTTTCTTAATAGCTTTATATAGTCCACAAAACCATAATACATATTCCGATTTCGATATTTTCATAAATTGTTAGAAAGCAATCTCTGTAATGAACAATAACTACAAGTTTTTTACAAACTTGCCAGAAACGAAAAGGTCGAAATCTTGCAGTGGTACCCCCCAATGGTTATCACCTTAAATATTTTAAAAATTTATAAAACCGGCTAAAAGTATTTAATTGTATTATTCATTATGAAAAATAAGTTTGAAGAGGACTATCCCTATATTTTTTAAATATACTTATAATATGATAATAGTAGGTATATTATAACAAAAATGTTTGAAAAGGTGCATTTTAAGTTGAGATTGTATACCATTTAAAAATCTTGGATCAAGGATGGAAAACTTGAAAATATTTTTTGTCCTCTGGACCTAATATAAAAACGATAATAATGGATTGCGCCAAAAAAAATGTTATGTTTATATAAGCGGAAATTATGAGTTATTCAACTAAGCCTCTCTGGTGTAGAGGGTGAGGTTGAGATTTGCATGTTTATTTATATATATAACGAGTGATTTTTTTGCTATTATCTTTTTGGCAACACTAGTTTTGACAGCTCACGCACGTTTTGTATCTTGTGTCACTGTCAAACATCTTCAGTTTGGTCTATAATTTAATCATGAATCGTCTTACAAACGAACAACGCTTGCAAATTGTTGAATTTTATTACCAAAATGCGTGCTCTGTTGGCGGCGGCATCATTGGGCCGTATTTCTTCAAAGATGATGCGAATCACAACGTTACTGTGAATGGTGAGCGCTACCGTGCGATGATAACAAACTTTTTTCTGCCCAAAATGGAAGAGCTTGACTTGCATGACATGTGGTTTCAACAAGACGGTGCCACATGCCACACAGCACGCGAAACAATGGACCAATTGAGAGGCGAGTTCGGTGAACAGTTTATTTCACGCTTGGGACCAGTCAATTGGCCGCCCAGATCGTGCGATTTAACGCCTCTAGACTATTTTTTGTGGGGCTATGTTAAGGCTAATGTCTATAGCGACAAGCCCGCTTCGATTGACGCACTGGAAGCCAACATTGCCAACATTATTCGTGAGATACCGGCCGAAATGTTGGAAAGAGTATGCCAAAATTGGACTAAGCGGATGGACCATTTGAGGCGCAGCCGCGGCCAACATTTGCATGAAATAATCTTCAAACATTAAATTATATCGACCCAACTATCGATCCAAATAAATATTTCATGCATTTTTCTGAATTTTATGTTTTTTTTTTTTACTTTCCGATAGTTCTTATAAAATCACCCATTATATATATATATATATATATATATATATATATATATATATATATATATATATATATATATATATATATATATATATATATATATATATATATATATATATATATATAACGAGTGATTTTTTTGCTATTATCTTTTTGGCAACACTAGTTTTTACAGCTCACGCACGTTTTGTATCTTGTGTCACTGTCAAACATCTTCAGTTTGGTCTATAATTTAATCATGAATCGTCTTACAAACGAACAACGCTTGCAAATTATTGAATTTTATTACCAAAATGCGTGCTCTGTTAAGAAAGTTTTTTATCGAAGAATTGTGTTCAGCGACGAGGCTCATTTCTGGTTGAATGGATACGTGAACAAGCAAAACTGCCGTATTTGGAGTGAAGAGCAGCCAGAAGCATTGCAAGAGCTACCAATGCATCCACAAAAAACAACCGTTTGGTGCGGATTATGGGCTGGCGGCATCATTGGGCCGTATTTCTTCAAAGATGATGCGAATCACAACGTTACTGTGAATGGTGAGCGCTACCGTGCGATGATAACAAACTTTTTTCTGCCCAAAATGGAAGAGCTTGACTTGCATGACATGTGGTTTCAACAAGACGGTGCCACATGCCAGACAGCATGCGAAACAATGGACCAATTGAGAGGCGAGTTCGGTGAACAGTTTATTTCACGCTTGGTACCAGTCAATTGGCCGCCCAGATCGTGCGATTTAACGCCTCTAGACTATTTTTTGTGGGGCTATGTTAAGGCTAATGTCTATAGCGACAAGCCCGCTTCGATTGACGCACTGGAAGCCAACATTGCCAACATTATTCGTGAGATACCGGCCGAAATGTTGGAAAGAGTATGCCAAAATTGGACTAAGCGGATGGACCATTTGAGGCGCAGCCGCGGCCAGCATTTGCATGAAATAATCTTCAAACATTAAATTATATCGACCCAACTATCGATCCAAATAAATATTTCATGCATTTTTCTGAATTTTATGTGTTTTTTCTTTTTTTACTTTCCGATAGTTCTTATAAAATCACCCATTATATATATATATATATATATATATATATATATATATATATATATATATATATATATATATATATATATATATATATATATATATATATATATATATATATATATATATATATATATATATATATATATATATATATATATATATATATATATATATATATATATATATATATATATATATATATATATATATATATATATATATATATATATATATATATATATATATATATATATATATATATATATATATATATATATATATATATATATATATATATATATATATATATATATATATATATATATATATATATATATATATAATATATATATATATATATATATATATATATATATATATATATATATATATATATATATATATATATATATATATTATATATATATATATATATATATATATATATATTATATATATATATATATATATATATATAATATATATATATATATATATATATATATATATATATATATATATATATATATATATATATATATATATATATATATATATATATATATATATATATATATATATATATATATATATAT